>NNCF01129130.1:350905-563409 GCA_002313205.1 Laupala kohalensis | reverse complement strand
TATATATATATATATATATATATATATATAAATTGGGATATAAATGCGCAAAATATAAGACAAATGCTTGATAGTACATGATATAAAGTCTAGAATATAAGTTAATTAACTGAAAATGATTAAGTAATAAATTTTGCTTTCAATTTTCAGTAAATATAGTCTTAATATTGTCGAATTGCTAATAAATATCGATGAATACGGAATGTGATGTCCAGATCCCGAATACAGCGTCATTTCCACCCAAATGCGAATAGTATCACTGCAGCATACATCGAAGAATCCACTCTCTTTACCTCGGATGCACGGATGATGGCGCTTTCGTATGAGGCCGTTAGCTCTCGTCTCACGTTCTGTAGCTCACGCACCGCCATTAGCTGAAACGCTTTCACTCACACCGTTTCTTCCCGCAGCGCGGCGCCACCTCACACTTCCTTAACTACATACGACACGGGTACTCTACATTGCATTAGCGTACGTGAATCTCCTTTGTCGGAAACGATGCGGAAATTTCAATTTGTGATTACTAAGATTTGAAAACAAATAGCAATGCTTCATCTTATACGACCAAATAATTAGGCCTCACAAAAACTCACGCGCTGTTTGTTCCTTTACACAAACATGTTATTGACAAACATCGAAGATAAATAAGCACATTTATTAAGTTAAGATAAGTAAGTTTTACGGCAATGTTTGTCATTTGTTTCGCTATTTTATTTATTAATGCATGTTATTTCTACATAATTTTGCCACGATTGTGTTGAGTATATCAAACTCTATTCCGAAGAAGATTTCTCCAGTTTTCTTTTGGGTGGTTTAATGCTTTTGGAAGATTGCTCTTTGCTTATTTCAAGCGGGTAAGACAACTGCTTGTTCACTCAGCACTTTATTCATTTATTTATTCATTCATTTCAACTTAATTTCTATAAATCAGATTTTAGAGAAAAAAGTGAATGACACTTTCCATAAACGCAAGGTTGAACATAGAAATGATATGTATCACCGATATTTGTAGTTGCTAAGATTGATGAGTCTCAAAGTGAATATAAGTTAATGATATACTGAGTTTCTCACCAAATTTATTTTAAAACGAGATTTTATTACTTTGAAAGCAATTCATTTTCCTGTGTTGTATAAACTGTGGGGGAATATAAGATACTCTTTCCGAAAAAAGTATTCTGGAATAAATTCTAATATATGGAAGATGTTTGTACAAAATCTTGTACACGTTTACACATCTCTTCTTTAGGATTGTGATGAGAAGAGTAGTTTTACAAGGAATAAAAAAAGAGAACGTTACAATGAGACCTTTACCTACACTTAGGGTCAGAGATGTGCACCCCTGACCACCAGAACAGTAAATCGTAGCCACCGATTGCCGGTGCTCTCGCTAGGCGTCTTCATTAGTCGGCGCCATGTTTTATTAACGTCCCCCGAGGGAAGAGCGTGTGCCTGCAGACCCCTCTGCAGGGAGAGAGTTTGCACTGCAGTGGATACGGCCACGAAAATAACAGGCCACGGGGCATTCTCAAGATTCCTCCAGAAAAATACTTTGAGTCTAAAGACGAAAACGAACGCAATTGACACCGAATAGTTTCTTCATATTTTTTAATAAGAACAAAAGGTCAGTTTATGGAAAAAGAAAGTAAGTACAAAGGATATTAGAAAAAGTGTAAAGAAGCGTTTGAAGAAGCGCTTTGATAGAGTGTGTTCGGAGTTTTCGTTGCACTTTGTTTATGTTAATGCTCGTTTGTTTCTACTTATTATCGTATCTGTACTGAGATAGCAGGGGTCTCATGGCAGTAACTTCACTACCATGATCCCGCTGAGTGGAAGCGCGTGGGTTCATATTCTCCTCGACCATGATAGGTGAGGTTTTCAACTTCGTTTCCCTCACTTACTCCAGGAAAATGTCGATTTGGCTTCAGGTGTTTCCGGTCTAGTCAACATCTCTCCTTCCCAATTCTCTTACCCAAGTCACGGTTAGGTGGAAGACCAGGTCTGAACCTCGTCATAAAAATAACAATTATCGGTGATTCAGCACACAATTTAAATGTTATGGTATTACTCATATGCCTGTGTTGATATACTTTACTACTTATGGTAATCTTCTTTGTTCTTACTTCGCAAGCGCGGCGCTCCCTCTATCAGTCGTCCTTTGCATTTTGTGACCCTATGTTATACGGTGAAAATGACTTTTTCTCTGCATTCCTTACTTACCCTCTAAATTTGTCTAAAGATTTTTTAATCTTCCTGTATATATTACATTGTGGAGTATAGAAGGAATTGGATTATAAATACTACAATTTGAAATTGAATCATGTTAGAGTGAACACTTCCGACATCCCTTTCGCGATTCACGGTCTCAAACTTCTTATATATCAATCACGAACTTTCTATACAAGGGTGAAATGAATCAGTTAAAGGGAATAAATCTGAGTTTCAAGGAGATCTGTAAATTTTACGACACTTTACAGACAAATTACAGTACATCACTCCACAACATTTCAGCCAGGATATTGGCCTTCCTCAGGTATTGACATACAACAAATTCCTGGCTGAAATGTTGTGAAGTAAAATACAGTTAATTATCAATGAAAGGTCGTAAAATTTATAAATAAATGAGATTGTGATGATAACTACTATTTCAATGAGATTGTTGTTGCCTTTCTTTTTCTCATCTCTGCAGCTCTTCATCACCTGGTGCGTCTCACAACAGTTGACAATATTTCGAGCTTTCTTTAATCGTTTATTACTTCTTCTCGCGAAAATGTCGACCATCTGCGCCCGCTCACAGAGTTCTGGCACCAAACGCACCTCTGTCCAACAACACAACAGCCACCTGTTGGCTATTTCTGAAATAAAGTAGAAAAGTTAAAAGTGTGTTGTAAATTTGCAATATTTCTTTATTATTATAACATATAATGTCAAGAAATATAAAAAATGTAGTGACTCTGTTGAAAATTACACACGACTTTATCGTCAATATTGTACATAATATTTGCTGGTTATTATTACCTTACTGAACTCAATTTAGATTATTTAGAAGTATCGTTTGGTCTTATTTTTATGGAGGATTCAGGAAGAGAAAAAAATAAGACGTGAAACTTTTAACTTTCCTCTTGCTTCAGAAGGATTCGAATTTTTAATTACATAAGTTCAAAAATTAAATTATCTATTAAAATAAATAAATAATTTACGACCTTACGATGGACGAATACTACAGTGTACTTAATAGCTCGAAAATACTATATATTTTGAGCTATTAAGTAGACTGTAGTATTCGTCCATCGTAAGGTCGTAAGTCTTAAAATATTTATTTATATAATTGACATTAATAGTAGTTGAATCATCGATTGTTTGAGATCCATAATATGCGTATTTTCGAATCTTGAAAAGAATTAAAACAATTCTTTCAAATGAGATACAGTTAAATAGAGTTTTCATCCCAAAAGACACCTTCTATTTTGGAAAATTCATCAAATCGGCCATAGCCATTCACAAGAAAATTTCCTGAAATTCATAAAACTATATTGACAATTAAATGCGTCCACCAGAGGTTACAATATGTACGATTCTTCGTAACTGAGTAAGAGACGCGGAAGAATTACTGAAAAAATGTTATTAATGCAATTTTATAACTATAAATGTTCATATTTTTTAAAAGAATTGGGTGAGATGCTCAGCAAGACAGGTTGTGCGAGGTAGCATCCAACAAAACTGTGAGGCGAGAGGAATAGGAGTCCGCCACATAATTCTTGCAGAAGCGCAAAAGTCACGGAAACGAGGAAGAAATGAAAACAGATTGTCGGTTAAAACGATGATGGCGGCTACAAGCACCTGCTGTGTGGAAAAGGATGATTATGGATTGTTGGGAACGGAGATGGAGAGAGATGGATGGAGAGGAGAGGTTCCATTCGAAAAAGAGTAGAATTTCTTTTTTTTTTTTTTAAAGAAGGATGGGTTCTGAACTTTCAAGTTAATGAATTTATTTAGTCAAGAATTTCTAGTAGAATTCATTAAGAAAAAGAAAGAAAACTTATCACACGAGGACCAAAGAACGAATCATATCAAAAATAGAATTATATGTAAAGAAGTTGCGTTTAGGATTAATATTGAGGGTTTTTTCGATTAAACAAAACTCCTCATAAAGTCACCAACATGGGAATATAAACGTTGACCAGAGTGAGAGATGGTGAATTCCATCATGAGGTGCGTCTCTTTATATTCTGGGGTTAATACCTCCTGCGAGCCAAGCGAGTCCCAATACTTGTGTAGAGTATATTAGCAGCGTTGTCATGACTGAGTAACTGACTGACTCATTCATCAATTCACAGCCAAAACTACTAAAGATAGAAACATGAAATTGGGACAATGGGTATCTTTTGTAACGTAAATACCAAACAAGAAATAATTTTCGAAATTCTACTTCAAAAAATGAAATAGGTTATAATGTGAGTTCTGGAATTTTTGGGAATGTTTACTATTTTTTACTATTAATCAATTGATGATTTTTAATTTTTGTACGAAAAACTTGTAAATTTAAATACGTAGAAACAGGTCTTTAGGTTTTTCTGTATTTCATTTTTAACAGATGCGACGGCGCAGAAATGATTTCACGTTTTTATTGTTCGCGTCAATGCAGTGTGTGATATATATTTGCTATATACCATGAATTAATAGGGTTATCTCTTCGATTTTGTACATGGATGTGGTTCAGTTAAATATCAAGAGACCTCAATAAAAAAGGTTTTTCAAAATTTCAAATTTTAAAGGTGGGTGAAATGTGATGTTTCGAATTTTCGCTATTTTCTATTGAATTATCGTTTTTAAATGTAGTTAATCATCTATAACAGAGATTTGGGTTTTAAGCTCGGTTGCATTAAGGAATAGATAGGTTTTCGAAAGTTTGTCGTCAACAATAATGATATGGTATACTTCCTTCACTATATTTAACGAACGAATAGAGGTACTCTGTTTCTGTACGTAAAGATTACTAAATCAAATATCTAAAACTCTGATTCCTGCAATTCCTACATTTCAGTTTAAATGCGAGAAATGGTATGAAAATATATGGTTCGTTGCACTGTGTTTCTGACTTATTCATGAAATCAGAGCAAAAAATATTGAAGATAGGAAATTCAAATTTAAACATGATGTTTCTATTGTAATAAAAAAAGAGAAAAAAACATCAACGAAACGAAACGATAGTGTTTTTTGAAATTTCGTTTTGAAAAGGATTAATTATTGTGAAAAGTTTATTTTAATCTGTACTAAATATCGCGAAATGTTTAAGATATAACTACAGTTTTTTTTAATTTAAAGGTGAAATTTAAATCGACTCTAAATTATAAATGGTAGAGAAGTTTCATCCACAACAAAGACTCTCGAGCGAAACCGGGCAGGGTAAGTTAGTTAGTACAGAAGGCGTTAACAGTCCTGGAGTTTTCAATAAAATAAATAGTCGCCGTGTTTATCAGATATGTTATGTTACTTTTATTAAGATAGCGTCATCTTATAACATATTAACATAGGTTTAACGGGTCATAAATAAACAATTGATATCTTGGGATCGAGAACATCACAAAAAAAGAAAAACGATCAGCGTTAAACTTTACGAAAATATGGGAACACAATATATGAAAAATTACGACTCATCATGAAGAATTATAATATGGTTTATTGACAAAATACCAGGCGAAGTCAAAATACTTTTGACGAAATGTTGTTTTATTGAGATTGAAAATATTATTAATCCATCAATAAAATTCGAATTTTTTAATGTACTGAATATTAAATGTTGGAAAAAATTATTTTAAACAGGGATAAACTTAGATGATGGCGCGATTTGAATGATGGACCATACAGAGCAATTGTTGATTTAGATAAAGTTTTCGTGGTAGCAATCCCTAACATCGGACCAAGGCGCTGGAGATTGCGTAACCAAATTCTTTTATGAAGTCATACCTGAGAATACGTCAAAAAATATTTTCCTCACATACTTCCTTAAAAATGTAATTATCTATGAATATGTTGCGATAAATTTTGATGTGGGATAAAAGATTAGAAAGTGGGTTGAACTCGATTAAATCCCCATACTTCACGGTAAATTTCGATTCCTTTTCTCACAGATATTTTTTTATCCTCACGTGATATCGCTTTCCTTTATCCCGAAAATCCACGTATCCACAATTCAATCTCATTTTGAGGAAGCGCAAAGAAATATTTTTCTCTCTTCGAAGAACAAAGCTTTTGCGTCACGTAGTGGAAGTGCGTTAGTCGATATGTTGACTTGAAGAAGGCGTGTCTCACACGAGACACGACGAGTGACAAGAACAACCAGCACGACACGCGATCGTCTATCCTTATCTGCTATCGCGCTAAATTCAGTCGCAGATTCATGGACATAATTATCAATAATGATAAAAGATGTAGCATATTAGTCACTGAAATTGATATTTTGCTATTTGGTTACTCAATGTTTCCTACCTTTGAATTCCATTGAACCTCTTAGTTAAGCTTGTTTATTATTCGGAAACACTGTGTATTCCGTAACAATTGTGAGAAGCACAAATATTTTCATCATATACAGAATTTCGAACACACTAATGTTTTGCAAAGTTTTAAAATATTCTTGGAATCAACAGTTCGTTTATTGGCATCCAGGAAGCCAGATGTATTAGTACTTAACTGGAAATACAATATATTTCGAAATACTGAGAAGAAATTAAACAATTCTATTTGAACAAATGGAAAGAGTTTATTGTTGTTGTTTTTTACAGTTCGCTTGAAATGAATGTTACGTGGCTGACATGCGTCACGTCTTCTGGAAATATTACCATGACAATTCAGTCACAAAAAGACATTGTATTTGAATTGCTTTAAGACATTTTTGGGTAAAATTGGAATCTTAATTTGAACAAAATTTAAAATATTTAAAAATATAACATTTTGCTTGGTATTAGTGAACTATTTCGTAATCTTAGAAATGATTTATCTCCAATTTTGAACGTTTGAGTTAAATATTAAATATCTTCATGGTGGAAACAGTCAGAAATTTCCGGAAATCCAGTTATTTCATTTTCTTATAATCGGAATCTACTCTTGGATGTTCAAGAGGGATTTTTGTATCCTTAACACTGACACGATTCGAGATGTGTCTCAGTTTTGTATTACTTTCCGATGATACATGTAACCTTTCGAAAAAAGAATTCAAGACCTCTTGAATATTTACAAATCGAAATGAGGAGAGTCTGTGTTCATATTTTGAGATGTCCATATATGTGAGTCAATCATTTTCCCCAGATAAGTGGCAAACAATGTGATGCAACCTATTCAAATTTGAGAATAGTTTTTGAATGCATTGGGGAATAGATGCCTATTTCCAGAGAGCTGATTCCTACTTAATTTACAACCCGAGCTTCAGTTCCAGTTTAGGAAAATACAAAAGTATGATGAAGAAAATAAATATGTTTAATGTACATAATATTATGCCTACGTTTTGCCAAACAACGTTTCCGCACATCACAACGTTTACGAGATGCAGCGAAAAGTGAATTACTTCTTTCGAATTATGCAAGTAAAAGGAAAGAGTGGTAATCGGTCAAATAAAAATAAGAAGCCACATCTTTTGACATTAGTTAATGTAGAAATGGCAAGTAATTCAGCGTTGAGGAAATAATTCATGCATACTGTTAGGATTAATAGTTTTAACATGTTTACTTCTCTTTTTGTTAATGATTTCCGAACTTATTATGAATTATTCGCAACCTATACTGCACTTTGATTGTTTTTTACTGAAGTCTCTTTTATAAGAAGGAAAGGTGAGTGAGACTCACTCGGACTTTTTTTCATGGTAATATTGACCCCAACATTTCCATGAATATATCTCATTTTCTAGGCTTATAAAAAATAGCCGAAGCCGGCTCCCGCGCTTCCTGCGTGCAAGCTGTCAAGCCACCCTCCGATATGGAGATATGCAATAGTTGAAATCCACGACCACGATCTACAACATGAAGGATAACAATGCGCTGTTCGTTGTAAAAACGTCTATTCTGGGGGAACAATGTACCTGGAAAAAAGTTGGAAACAACTCTTAGTATCTCTAATGTTCATTAATTATCAATAAATTGCTCGAAAAGGAAACTCAATTGATAATTAAGCGCCGTAGCAGTTATGTCCCTGAAAAATGAACAGACGCAATAAAACATATAATAGGATTCTGACTCTTGAGTTAGCCTTTTGTGAAGAAGAGTAATGAGATATCACTTTTTTATGGAAGTGAATCAATGGAACATAAAATATCCTGAAAACCTTTTCATGGATCAAACAAATTTCTTTCACAGACCTACAACCGTAAGTTCCCAATTAATTACAATTCATTAAAAGAAGAAGAAAAATCTGTCATAATATAAACTTTATTTGCTAGGATCATTTCAAGTATGTATTTAATTAGAAGTTGAACCCTTTTTCTGTAGTGCAAGAGAAGATAGTCTTTCGAAGAAGTATTTATTCGACATGCTTCATCTTGTATGTTTCGCAAGTATGAAAAAACACACACCCATAAAACACTTTTTTTTATCAGAATGAAACATAATGGAATAAAATTTAAAGTTAGTAAAAATATCATTATTTGTTGATTAAAAACCAAAATAATCTTTGATTTATTATTGACATTGCATTTTTTTCTTAATACATTCCTTTAAATAAAATAATTTCATTTCTGCATTCAAATTTTCTTGTTTTAATTAATTAATTTTATAAAATGAAATTTATAATAAATTGAGCAAGATATTATTGAAAGGACAGCTGCTCATCCATACCCCTCTTCAAATCCCACTACTGGCGATACTACATAAAATACAGTGTCCGACGAACTCGAAACAGGTGCGTCGATGTAGAAAAATGTGATATGGAACTTCATTGCTGTTCAGTGCGTAATAGCGTGAGCGTGGTTTTAGAGAGGTGCTTTTTTTCAAAATGGCGGCGGAGTCAGAAGTTAGAAAGAGCGACGCAATGGCTGATGTGGAATGGAAGCAACGAAGCGTGAAAAGCATATCGGATCGTAAACACTAGCGAAGCGAACTGGTTCTTTGTCACGAGGAAATGCGAGGAAATACTCACAGATATTCCGCAGCACCTTCATCGGACTTCACAACTTAAAACGTTGTTTCAAGTTTTTTATTGCCCTAAATTTGTGGTACATAATGCATAATTCGAAACCATTACGTCCTTACACTCAGTCAAAGTAAAGAAAAAAACGTAATTATTATTATTATTTTTTGCATAATAAGAAATATTCCCAGAAAAGAAATATAATATCCCCTAACACAAAAATAACGTACATTTGCCGACGTATACATATACTAATATTAACATAATTAATAAATATTGATGTTGATCTTGACCAGTATATTAATTAACAGAAGTTTCTTTGAGGATTGGTCATAATTTAAAAAAAGGGATTCTTGCTTTTACAACGCCAACGCTTCGACAATTTATTTGGCCTTCATCAGGGCTACAATGAACATACACAATTTCCATTATTGATAGTACACTTTGAAACATTTTTAACATAATACACCGATGATAACTTCTATCTAACTCTGTAAACTGGTACTAACACATACCCAAAACATCTTATTATACAAAACCACATACCTGTACGCTATGCAACACCATCATCACCAACCTCTAGCCATAACCTCTAAACAAACTTGTTTTTAATGTTTTTAATGTTTCAAAGTGTACTATCAATAATGGAAATTGTGTATGTTCATTGTAGCCCTGATGACGGCAAAATAAATTGTCGAAACGTTGGCGTTGTAAAAGGAAGAATTCTTCTTCTTTTTTAATTGTGACCAATCCTGGAAGAAACTTCTGTTTAGAATTAATAAACGTAAAAATGTTTATATCTACCTCAATTATTCAGAATTGCTGAACTGAATAAACAAAACTAAGTATGTATGTACATATATACACATACATACATTAAATAAAAAATACACAAAAAGGTTAATTAAACTGTCACCTTAGATTGTTTCCTTCTGTACCATAGAAATATCACAGTAAGATATCGTCAGTACATGAAGTAAAATATTCTTTTTTTACAAACATTCAATATATTTACATTATGATTTAACCAGACCATATATAAATAAATTGTATGTAGACGTTTGTTACTGGCAGTTACGGTAGTCTCGATACAAAATGAGTAAACTATTGTTTAGTTAAAGGAAATAAGAAATTGGTTCAATCTTTTTTTAATTTTATGAAATTACAGATGATCAGTTATTGTGTAAAGTACGAAAGTTCGTGTACAGTTTCTTTTGAACTAATTTTCACAAAAAAAGATTGAACGGAAAGAAAACAATGAGATCTAGTAGTTAAGTCGTCCATTAAAAATTAACTATGGTAGTAGGTTAGAGTAATGTTTCTGGAAACAAAACAACGCAACTTTTTATAGTGAATACTTGATAAAGTTAAATATTTTCCACATTTTTATATTCACTGAAGTAAATACTTTATGCATTACTGCATTCTTTCATGAGCAGATGTACATAAATGACCCAAGTAAATGACAAATTCACACTAAGAGGTATATTCACAAATCCTACAAAGAATTTCCAATCTAACTCGCAAATTTGAGTGGTAGCCGAATGAATCAGACGCTGCGAAATACCATTATAAAAGCGAACGGTTTTTGGCACATGGAACAAGAGGGGGAAGTCCATCCCATAAAAAGAATGCATCAGTCCCAGAGAACCTTGTGTTACCTGGCGCGACACTCTCATTCCTTTCTGCTCCATCGCCATTTTCGAAATTAACGCGGTGGCGAACAAACGAACGTAGTATTGATGTGGTGAATCGTTCGTTCAGCAGCGGAGGACCGTGCTTCGCGGTCGACTGAGCTAGCCAGCGTTCGCTCACTCGCTCGCACGCCGCGAGACGCTCTCGCGAAAAATCGATCATGGACAATTCTCGATTTACGACGCCAGAGCGAGGCGTTTTATTTTTATCTCATTGGCCATTAGATTGCTTCAAACGACCACTACCTGAACTATTGGAAAGCCATTTTGTGTTCTATCGCATCAGAATGTAAAATGTATCCAACAAGTTATGTATCTTGTACGCAGGGATGATGGGAAGGGGCGCTTTAATAAAAAAGAAAGAGAAACTCTGCGTTTATATAGGGGAGGATTGATTTTACAATCACATTACCCGGCGGCGGCGGCTTGCAAAAGAGAGAAGCGAAGGGGAGAGACGAGCGCGTTATTGTTCAATGACGAGGAAGCGCACCGCAGCTGACGGACGATTTAAAATTTAAAATTCTTCCCCGCGACATTAGAGCTGTTGTGCGGCCACTCGATACTAATGATTTTCGTATTTCACGAAAATTTTGCTGACATTCTTTTAAAATTCATGCGAGGAAATTCGTATCATTAAAATCGAGTAAAATATACGATCCGTGCATTAAAATGTGAATACGAAATTGAGTGAGTCAAAAGTTTTCCTTGTTTCGAGCAAAAAATATTTCACAAGCATTCAGTTTTCAAGAAAGATATACGTTTTATATATTGAATTCTTACACACACCTCAGCAATTTTCACCTGGCTATAGATGATCTCAACTTCCTTCCTTGAGAAGGTACTGTCGTTCGCTAAAATAGTATGCACCTATGTTTGTTATACAACTTATGTCTCACGTTTTATTATTATTCTGATTACGGAATATGTTATTTGGATAGAACAATCCTGATTATTTATTTGCATTTAATATGATTCGAGATTTTATTTGAATTATATTCATTTTTCAGTTCATCAAAAGCAAAGTAAAAAAGAAGAAGAATATTGTAACATAAGTGTATTTCGTACAGAGTTTTAAAGTATCGCTTAAATTTACATTGGAAGTAACATTAAACAACGAATCTTAAGTTATGTGATTGAATCTTTCGATGTAAAACACACTTTATTTACTTCTGCAACCCTGACAAAATCTTTCAAAAAGTCGCTGGAAGCGATAGACGTGCCTGGAGGGACAGAAGCGCTCGTGACGTGCACCTCCAAGAACCCCGCCGTGTTTCTCGCGGTTTGCCGCTCATTTACACCTTGTAATTGCACTGACCGTGCACTATCCCTCCTCCATCATCTCCACCCTGCATCGCGTCCACATCCCCTTCATTTAATTTTCTCCCTTCAGACAATGCGCTGTCAATAAATTACTCTGGCACCGCCTTTTTCCCAACGGGCGCTCACCTGGCGCGACGCGACGCGGCCCTGCGCGCCGATCCATCACGGACGGCTATGGAGCGTGTGAGCGGCGCGGGGATTGCAGGGGGCCGGGCGTCCGAAGGCTCAAAGCGTGACATAACTCATATTGGCACCCGGCGGGAGACACCCGTCCGGAACAGAGCCTGCCCGCCTCCCTGCGCAGCGACGGCGTGAGGCGTGAAAGGAGTTAACGCTTGACGTCCCTCGAGAGGGAGGTACCTGGTTCTCTCGTTTGCACATCCATACTGTGTCATTCAAATGTTTTCATATTTGCCAGCGTTTAACATAACCTTTGTCTTGTTATAGAAAACTCATAAAATATCATGGAACTCCATTGTTATGTAAATTTGGTTTAAGACTAGCCAACTCTGCCCGGCTTCTCGCACGATTACTAATAATAAAACAATATTATAATAATTAGTTAGTAAAATATAGACAAATTGGGAAAACAAATAAAAAATCATTTTTCATACAACCATATTAAAATTGGAATTTTAAACCCTTTCTTAGTGATCTCAGATAATACAGAAGAAAGTCATGTCATAGTTTCAAGTTTTTAAAATTTTACAGAGCCATTTAGTGACGAGTCTGGTATCGAACCCGGGTTTTCTACGATAATCGCAGAGGTGTTAACCACTCAACCACTCAACCACTCTTCCGAAAGTGTACGTACGGTTCGAAGTGTCGACCTTCGGCATCGATTCCGAGTAACTTGATATCGATACCCTTGAAGTGTCGCCCTCAGAGCATCGATACTACTCAGTAATACTACTTTTGAATGTTAATTCACTTGCTCATTGTATGTATCGGAATATTTATTTACTTGAATGGATCGGATGTGTATTAACTTGCATTGGAACCATCCTCGCTATAGATGTATCACATAAAAATTATCGATAACAAAATTACTTGGTGTCGGATCAAAAATACTGTTACAAGTAAAGTATATTTTTGAATATGTATTATATAGTTTACTTGAATGTATTGAAAATGAATTTACTTCATCGGAATAACCCTGACTATATTTACACCCATCGATACATATAAAGTACGTACCGGCAGTTTTATTTACTTCTGACTCAGAACCATTATCCTCACCTCTAATTGAAATCGTGGACCGGCAATATTTTACAGTTTTCACTATTTGTCAATCGTTTTTGTACATAAGTAATGAGTGAAAAGTATCGAACCGAAGTCACAAGTATTAATACCTACTTCATGCGTTGAATCTGAGTATCGAGTATTAAAACCCAAAGTATCGATACTTACTCCGTATCGACACTATCAAGAAAAAATAAATAAATTTACACTATTTTCACCCAGATCTCATACCTTAAATGATCTGAGACACATCCCCCTGCAGGATATAAGTGAAACCCGTCATAAATCCTCCGCGAGTAGGTTGCACGGAAGAAATATATGCATAATCTGACTTGTTTCCAAACTAATTTAAAAGTATTATCAATTGCTAACAGTAAACCTCTGTGGAAGTTCCTGGTTCGATTCCCGGCGGAGCCGGAAACATTTGTAGCTTTTCACTTCTACGTCCTCCTTCTTCTGTCCACCTCCCACTCCTCTTATCATCATTAACTCTTTCTATTACTAACTCCTCCTACTAACACCTGCACGTGGGCCAAGTTGTTGGTAAACGCAGCTAACCTGACATAACCTTCTAACAACAGCTTCTACCACTCTCCTCGCATCTACTCTCGCACCATGTATATAAGTTTCAATAGCACGCTAGATTTCCTATTTACAAAAATACAACAATTAAAAAAAGATAAAAAAGTAAAAAATTGCTTTTGTAATTACAAAATGCAATCTGTTCGTTGCGTCGCATAGGATGTAGGCTGCGATTGTAGTGCTCGTCTGTGACGCCGAGAATGGATGTTTATCTGCTGAGGAAAATAGCATTGGATTTGGAAAGTTTTATTGTAATAATTTGCGCGAAATGATTGCATTGTGTATTTACGTATGATTCTATATCTACATGTATGTATAATGCATGTATATGTAATCTATTTGTATAATGTAAGTACGCGTGTAATCGGAAACGTACTCAAAAAGAAGTTTCACATAAATTTTGCTGTTTTTGGAATTTTACTACAGAAAGTAAATGTTTTGGTACTACTTCTGAGATTTGTTCCTTTGATGTTGTTGTTTGGATAAACTATGAAAATTCAACATGATGTAACTTTTTCCGTACTTACATGTGGTTTATGTCCGTATTGCAGCGAGTGTAGTTGAAAGTAGTGCACCAAATTCGTCCGTAAAGTATTACATTTTGTAAAATTTTAAATTATAAGCTATATCTTATTTATTATCATAAAAATAAAAAATAGAAAATTTGTAGTAATGCTTGATGTAATTTGCATTTACATTTACGTACGATTGTATGAAAAACATAAGAAACAATATTTTAATGAAGAAATTATATCAAAAAACGTATAAAACGCATAAAATATTTAATTTCTACTGAACAACATTCTTTGTAATAAATTACTCTTCATACAATGTCTGGTTCTAAAATGCGTTACAATTTTCGGTTACACATGTAAAAATCGTTACTATAAACATGTGATATAAAATATGTGAATGATAATTACGAGAGATAAATCGTATTTAAGAGTTAAAAACTTTATTATTGCATTTTTTCTCAATTCACCAGTAAGAAATTAAAACGAATCTTTTTATAGTGCATTGTATCGTTCTTTAGTGCTAATAAGTTAAAATATAGTGTATGCTGTTAGTTATGTCTAGGACTACCAAATTTATTCTTTATTCACATGTAGATTATGTTTTTCATTTTCCTAAATTAAGTTTCTAGAAAAATAATCATATGGATGATAATTACGAAATTTTGGAATATTTTGGTAATAGTTATTCACAAACTCATGAAACTATTGTCACCGCTATAAATATAGATATGGAATTAAATCGGAAAATTCCAGACAAATCCATATATTTCAAAATGAAAAGAATTAATCAAAAGAAACTTATACACATGTAGAATGGACAGTACATTAAACATGTAACTATACTCTAAAATACACCCTCTTTCGAAGATTTTAATTAATGTGTTCATTGTAATCGTCTGATAGGCACCACTGTTATTTCTGACAACTCGCTTGTTGAAAACAAACAACAGGTGAGCAACAAGATTTTCTTCTTTTAATAAAAATGTACGACATTTTAAAATCCACTCGAGAGTGGAAAAGCTCCCCTAAATCGAAGTATTAGATGGAGGCACACTTACCCAACTAAATCATTGTTATTATTTTTTCTTTTTAAAATATTTGAATTTTGTAAGTCATGGTTTTCTTTATTCAAACGGACAGGTGTGAACAATGAAACATTAAGGAGTATGCATTATGCTTTATGATGCTCTAAAAAGTACATTTTTATAATCACATATCATGTTATAGGTAGTCATGATCATGTTATAGGTAGTCATTATATGTGTTAAGTTCCATTATGCTATTACAGCTTTGCTGTTGCCTTGGTTATGAGGATACCAAATCAGTATGTGATGTATGTTAAGAGGGCAAAATACCAAATAGTTTTTTTTTCCGTCAGCAATAGAAGATGCTCAAGTGGATTCCGTAAAACATTATGGAAATGATAGTTAATTTTACTCATATTAATTTGTTCAGTGGATATTATAATGGTGCAAAAAATAGGTGAAAGATTATTTACTAAAACTATTTGTTTTGAAATATTGTTCGTTGATTAAGTAACCTTTCAATCACAAATGATTAAAACAATTATCTTCAGTTGAAGGTTGACCCTATACCATTCAATTTTCATTAGAGGAGTGTCAGACAGTTCCAATCTCAGAACAATTGCAATGTTTCCACGGCAGTTATAAAGCAGTTCCACAAAACAGTTCTATTGCAAAGAATCTGTCGGGAGAGTCGCATTCAGTTCCTCTGAAATGTGTTATTGTAACGAGTATGTCTTTATTTGTATTTAACTACATTTCGTTGCAACAAATTGCAAGTAATGTACGTTTTTCCCATGAATAGTCCTGAACTGAAGTTTGAAACACAGTGATTTACACAGACGCAGAAAAAAAGGTCTATTCCAAAGACTAAACCTGTGTACCCTATCTATTTTGACGTGTTAATTTTGAATCCGGGACCAGAATTGCTTCATCACCCTTCGTATTTTTAATCGCAAAAGACACCCATAAACAAAGAAAATACTGATATAAAAATACTGAGGGGCAATTAAGAATTCTTATTCAGCGCGTCAAAATTCATAAGGATGCATTGGTTCAGTCTTCGGAACAGACCAATTTTTTTGTGCCTGTGTTATCGGGAAACGTGTGCTGAAATCTGAAATCTATGACAAGACAAACTAGTTTCATTCAGAGGTCACTGAATGGTTGAACTCTGCAGACATACGTGGATGCCAAGTAATTTCTGTTGAGAGAACGATGCAAGTATGCTCCGGCTATGCAAGTCTGATCTCCTTCCTCAGCTCTCGCTGCAACAACTTGTCACGGTTCCAAGCTTAGAGACGCGACGCCCAGCTTGTCGCGATGTTAGCTCCGTTGCAAACGCAATTGTTTAGTCTGCGGTTGGAGCGGTAACGGTTTCGTTGCAAATACAGAACTACAAAGAGTGTTGAAACTTGGTAGTTCCCGTTGCAAAGCCCTCTAGTTTTCATACTTGGGTTAGCTTTAACGCATAGTTTTTGTCCGTGCTTTATAATTTTCTCAGTTTTAGACGAAGAGTAATTATTTGCAAAACCATAGCGCTTTTCAATTTTTTCTTATTGAATCCTGAAATATACGTATTGTATGAAAAATAGAGAAATTAAACCTGTTGGGAAATGTGGCATCTTCCTTGAGAGAACATTTTGATCTAAAATGGAGTCTAGTGAAAGATTTCGTACGTGGGTCTACTAGATTTGTTTTAAAAGATATTCTAAGATAAACTGTACATCAGGCAGTATTTTCATTGATCGTTAGAGGATCGTAGCACCGTAATTGTATCATAGTACGAAAATAATGGCGTAAAATTTAAACAGGGTATGCCTTACGAGATATTTAAACAATATCCATGAGCTTCCCTAATAGTATTGATGTGTTTTTACTAGTGTTTTATATTCCGTGAGCAGAAGATCCACATCATAAACTGACTGAATTATTTCAAACATTGTTATATTATGGATTTATATCAACGAATATATAAGCAAAATCTGTAAAATATTAAAAATAGTATCAACAAGAAAATAGTAGCAATAGGTTTTTCTGTTCCTACGGAATATTTGTAGGGTGGGGAACTCACAACCGCCGAAGTTCATGATATAAACGTAAATATACACTATCCACAATTCGTTACAATAAAATATTATATCAGTAAACATAGTTACATGACCTCACATTTTTTAGGAATAAAATAATTTTAATGTATCTCTCAATTATAAACGATGTTATTTAGGTACGTAATTTGATTGAATTAATGCTTTATTGAGTCAATATTGGCAACAAATTCAAAAATTAATTATAATAATAACGTGTTTTTCATTCTATGATGCCTTTAAATTTCAAATAGAATCACCTATAACATTATTCGACCATTTATTGGTAACGGCACTTCAAATCCTTGTAATCAAGTTGCTTTTTGGTTCACCATTGATGCTTTTATGTTAACAAAAGTGATTTAATGGAATTAGCAGTTGGGAAAAACGTCATACGAAAAATGTAGAGAATAAGAATAGTCATGAAAAATGTGAGTAATGTATGGCATATGAAATCTAACTATGAAGTACTTAACCCATAATTATCTAGATTCCTTGAAAAGCTAAAATAGTGTGATTACCAAATTAATTTATTATTAATGGTATTTACATTTTACTTATGGATGTTACTCAGATAAAAACAGATATTGTGTTGCTGCAAGTATTCAAACCGATGTTTAGAATAATGCAAGACATAGGATTACACCATACTTAGTGTATCATAATATGACAAAAAAGATAATATTAGAACATGTATTTGAAATTAGACCAAACATGTCACGAATGATGAAAACTCATTAACTTTGTTTTTCATATTTTATTTGTTAAATTAATGTTCAAGAGTGAATAAAATATAGTGGCTTAAAATATTCCTAAAAAAGAATCAATCCACGTGGAATCCCGGTCATTTTATAGAGATTATATTTTGTTGAATTTGCGTTTCTCTCTATGGAAAATCTATATAAACCAAAAATGTTTTAAATAATCTAGTGCGCATAATTTAGTGACAGGAACAAATGACGTACAAAGAACTTGTCAATTGGTATTTGTTTGAAGTATATTTTTGACATTTGTAATAATCTACCGTTCGAAACGTGAGGCGATATATTTATAAAATACATCAAACTTTCGGAGAAAATAATTATCTTCTTTATTTAGTTTACACCAGAATTTAATATGTGATTGAAATATGTTTATTTAAAGTTGATTATTTATTTATTTACTTGCCATAAAATTCATCATTCGTTCGCGTTATTCACATTAATACTTTTTGTACATAATACTTCCATATTAAAACACAAATCGTGAGAGACGGACATGTTAAGTTAATATTTCCCAAATATTTGGGTAAAATTATTTAAGTAATTTGTGAATTACTACATGAAAATACCCATGTACATGATTTTGTGTAGTATCGTCGATAAGGAAACTAAACACCTGCCTTCAATTACCATAAATATGTGATTATTTCCTTCATTAAATCTTTGAAAGCATCAAAATTGCTAAAGCCATTTTAAAATAAAGGATATTATTCCCATTAGTCCAAAAGGAAAATACAAAAACTTCTCTGGGGACTCCCGTCCGGTACCAAAGCCTAAAAGTTTTTGAAATTCGTGGAGCCATTTCATCTGTAGTCAATATTTTCGCAAGCGCACTCACGAACACCTCAGTTAACGAACGTTCTTTAGAACCATGACCTTTGTATGTCATGAATATTTAACAACATTTTTACCTATGACTGGAAATTTTTTGTGAAACTTCTTTGTGGTTTAACTAGCGTAGGTGTCACCCAGGGACACGGATATGTAACAGGGTTAATGCTCTGTATATCAAACCGCAAAATCGTGCAAAATATCCGGAAAGAGAAAAACCCTATGCAAAGTCCCAGCAAAACTGTGTGTGTATTCTCCTAGAAATAAAATAAAAATAGAATTTTTATGAATTCCCCTCATGTTTAATAATATATACGTTTCTTTAATAATGTATTGGTGAAGAGAACAAATAAATTTCGTAAATACTCATTTTAAAAATTGTTCAGTAATATTCCACAAGATTTTCCTCCTTTAGGAACAACGACGATTCTATCTAATTCTGCATCCGTAATAGGTATGTTGCACGTGTTTGTCTCGCTGATTGCATCTTGTTACGTTTCGCACAATGACTTCGCCGTTAACTCAACGCACGAAAGTCAACAATGACTTCGTCAACTTCCGCTCCACCATATTGTCAACTTTCCCGCCTCGTAGCAACGCATCACGCGGAGAGATATGCACGAGACCCCGGTGTCAATAGCGTCGAAACGCCATGCAAACACGCAAGTTCGAATTCTCGCCGCACTGTGGATGTCTTGGCGAATACACATTGGATGCATGCCTTCACTTGGAGACTAGTTGACTAACTTGGGATATCAAAGATTTTGCACCTCCGTTTCTTACTGTAATTTTCATTGTATTGATTATTTTCCGGGAAAAAAGTAATCAAATTCATGGTTATATTTGGAAGATTATAGATATTAAAGATAACCTATACATTTTTTAAATTACACCTAGAATCTACTGTCGATAACGTATTCGTAATTCCTAAAAATTCACTCACTCACATTCATTAATCTATTTAGATTCAAATACTAGCAATAAGCTATTTCAAATTTTCAAATAACCTGACTCTGAGAATTGAATATTATATTATTTTAATCGTGAAATACGGTGAGTCATGCAAAAAATTAAAATACACAAACCATTCTCGTAATGTATGCAATTATTGAATATGAAATATACTTTTATTTCTAAAGAAGTGTTCCACTTGGTATTCCCCAGACACGCTCTTCCATCAAAATATTGGAAGAGAATCTAGATAGCGCGAAACAAATGTTTGAAGAAATATAATAATAGGTGAGGCTGCATGTAATTCCTCAGTTTGAATTAAATCTTTTACGTGTCATCTATTTTGTTTTACAGATATCAATCAAAGAACATTCTTAGTGTACCAAGTTCATTATGATTCCGAAAACTACATATTTTATTATTGTATTTAACATATTTTTCATTAACTTTTAATGACTGCATTTCAGGATTTATAATGTTTTCAATTTGAAAGAAGATCGATCCTATTTGATGGTTTCTTCAACAAAAAATGATCATTCTCCCGTTCAAACTGACTTTCCAGACCGTAGTAATCAATTATTAATTTGAATACAACTCTCTATAACGATACCCTTTAACATATCATACCCTAATTTATTTTTACTTCCATTTGAATTATATTGAATACGAAAATATTTAAATACCCAGTACATTTTTACATATTACCAGAATTTTAAGAGAACTCTTAAAATTTTATGACGAAACCAGTATTTTGTTACCTCGATAACTCAAATTAAATAAAAAGAAACATAAAAATTTTATTTGATACATTTGGAAGAGATCCTATATTTCTACGAAACCTTTGCTGGGAGGTGTGGTCTCCCGCATTTTATTTAATGTAATAGTTGCATCTTCTCAAACGATATTTAGGCAATAATAACTTCCCTTTTAATTTTGCGGATTTCCTTTATTCTTTTCAAAAACTTTATCATTTACTCATTTGTGTTACGATAGGAGAAGAAATTATATTTCGCATTTTTATCTAATTTAATCCCTCTCCTTTTCTTCATCTTTTGTCCGAATTTGTAATGCGCTATGACGGATTCTTATTTGGTACCATCTAAATATGTTTTCTTCACTACATTCAATCATTTCGTCAACCCGTTGTACTGTCTTTTTTCTTTTTTACAACCATGTGACCTGTAAAATCCCTCCTTTCCTTTTATCGTCTTCCGTCCCCATTAAGCTGTGACATGCCTATAAGTTGTCTGTCACAGATATTCGTGACTTCCCCTCCTTTCCCTTTCTTCTCGTTCCCTTTGACTTGTGGATTCTCTCACTCACACTCTCGGCATCCAGTTCACAAAGTAACAATGACCCGTCGGCTAACAACCAGTGGCAATGCCAGGCTACTCCTCTACTGCTGCCGCCGCCGCAAAGATGAAGCTGCGCAGCGCAGGCGGACGCACGGACGGTCGCACGGATGCAAGCTCCGTGGCGGCGAGCAGCGTTCACGCTCTGAAAAGCTCGCGCACAAAGCCTCCCTCTCGCAGTGACGCTATGACGACGCATGCATGCATCCACGCACGCATGCACAACCTCTGCCATACGTCGAACTCTCACTGGCCGGCCTCAGACTTCGCTTTCTGAAACAGAGTTTGTAGCAAGTTCCAATCCAAAAGGAAAGCTCTTTATTTCAATTTACCCCTCAGAATTATCCCATAAATATTGTATTTCAATTGTGTCTTCTTCAGGATTGTTTGAGATTAGTAAATTTGGCTTACAGTGACCATTATGTTAACAGAGCAAATTTTGTAGTTGAACAACTTTCTAAAAAATTATATCCAAATATTTTACATCCTGTGTCTTACGATCAGAGGACGTAACTGGGTCAATTTAATTTAAAACAATTATAATCTGCTCTGAGAAAACGAATTTTTCCGTCTTGATTCAATTAATTATTCTTTATATAAAAAACGTGTTAATAAAATACATTATACGTGTTTAGTAATTACTCGGTTCTTCAATACGTCTTGCTGAGCATGTATTAACATACAATGTCAAATTAACTAAAGTTAACTCACTGCATAGCAAAGTTAGTATTGTGACGAAGGAAAGCAAACGATTGACCCATTCGTCCGTATCAACATTACGTTATGCCTATAGGTATAATACTTTTCCCCACTTCTCGGATAATATATCAATTCGTGAGCGTACTTTTAACACTCATTTGCATCGTTCACAATGAATTCAAGTAATGGAAGGTAATGAAACACCAGTACACATACATTGAAATTCTGGAATACATTAACATGGAGAAGGTCCAATTCACTACCTACGAGTAAATATATGTTTAATTATCCGAAACGTACTGTATCCTTTAGAAAAAATTTAAGAAATAGTATTGATGTTTTTAAATGTTAAAGAGCACGAGTACAAAATATGATTAAACAAAATAAACACTTCTAAAAAGAATTAGACAACTTTCCCGTTAACGTAATATGGTGAGCAAGCAGAAACTAACCGACACTTAAATTACAATTTATTAAAAATAATCGCATTTCGTAGAAATAGTCTTACCAGCTTTAAACATTTTCAAACCAACAGAAATAAAGTATTATTTAGAGGTAGATTAGAAAGAGCAGTGCTGTTAGAGAAATTAATGTTTATCATTTGTGCAATACTCCACCGCGAAATAAAACTAGACATGGCAATAACATCTCTAATGAGTCGAACATGTGATCATACACGTGAATCTCGTAATGCGCACAAATGACCCACCTCCAGCGACGTTCTGTGCCACAACGCCGTGGGGTTGAGGAAACCCGTGACGAGTAAATAAGCCCGCGTCCGCACCGAAGACAAAAGATCACGCCGCGTCGGTGGCACGAAGAAGAGCACAGCACGCCGCGAACAAAAGTAGACCCGAAAACAAGCTCAGGCTTCCGGAGGACATGCACAATGGAAACAGACCGCTCCGGGCGCAGCGCCTGCCTGCCGCAAACGGGAGAACGGGAGATTGAAGTGATATGGAGGGGTGGGGTGAATGTAGAAAGATAAAAGAAAATGGAGTGGTTGAATTGTTGGTCGGTTGGTTAGGTGGACAGAGAGTGTCCACACTGTCGGCATAGCAGAGCGAAGTGGCAAGAACGAATACTGAGAGGGATGTACGGCTTAACAAGAACAAAACCCGATGCCAGATGTCGGAGCGACACGGTGAGGATTATATGACTGTAAGCAGGGTTAGTGTTCTTTTTGATGGCTTCGGAAAAAAGTCATTGGTGGCAGCTGTTTTTTACATCCTGCAAAATGCGTATTTCTTCTATTGGGGAGTTTTATAAATTTTTCGTACAATGATGAACGGGTATCCGTTGAGTTTACGGAGAAAGGAAAGGATGAACTGAAAGATGAGGAAAAAGTACTGAAAAAGAAATATTTAGAGTAGCAAATGAAATAACCTCAAAAGTACCAAGTCCTCTCTCTTTGTAGTACCAAGATTTGAGAAGAGTAAAAACAGAAGGACAAAAATCTACTTCGTATAATAATTTTTCAGACAAAAATTAAGTCAGTAAATGTCACATTCCCGAATGTTTTCAGAATTAGCCATATTAATGACAAAAGTTTTCCAGTGTTAGTATATTAGTATATTATTTATGGAAAAGGTTTCTTTCGTATTTCGTACACTAAATAATTATACGAATCGTATCATTAATACGAGAGGCAGCGCAAATAAACCTTTCAATCAATTTCATCCGATCATTTACCATCACATTAACAATCTTCCAGCATATTAAAAGCGAAAAACATTCGAAACACCATAAGTCAGAGATCTCATTGTACAGCAGTAACAGAACCTTTCTCATATCGAACATATGTTACAAAAGAGTTCTATTCCCTTCTTCTACGAGATCTACATTATACGATTTAGAAAAGGCCACCCATCCAACCCCACAATTAAATACAGATTTCAGTTTCGCGTATTTTTTTAAATGCTAAACTGATTGTTTCAAGTACATTATATGATTTGTTTGTGGTTTTATTTAAGTTCATGAATCACTTCATAAATTTTACTGTCGCAATATTATTGGGTTATAGTCAAGCAGTTCCTTTTTTTACTCAAACTTATTCAAGCTTATTCTATTTTGTAATTGCAAAAGAAATTGTTCTTACTCTGGAGATGACAAATTGGCGTCATCTCTTCATAATTGTATTTTCACACAATTCCCAACCCATTTTCTAAATTATTTTTTTATGATCGATGGAAAAATCGGAGCGAAAATATAAAAATCGCAAAGAGAAAAAATATTACCTGAGGGTAAGAAGCAAAAATTATGTTACATGAACAAAATGTGATTTTCATACTAATTCACCCATGTGCATATTGTACAAACTGAGTAAAGAAATTTCATGTTTATACACGACGAACATAACTTAATCGTTGAGCAAAGATACTTCAAGAAAGTATGAAATAGTGCATTGTTGTTTTTGTACCTCATGTGAAAAGTTGGTGCTTGGAAAGTAAACTAATAAAGTCCTCCTTGATAGAGTACGAGGGAGAGGTAATGTTTCTGAGCACAAGAGAATGGAATTGTACCCTCCCTTTAACAGGGCTGTGGCAGCGGACGGGGCAACAGGCAAAGCGTGAGACTGCTCCATGTGCGTTGCTAATGCGCTGGGGTCAGCGACAGCAGCCCCCCGAGGCAACACAGGTTGCGAAGGGGTTGAGGTGAGGGAACTAAAAGGGGAACTACGGGAATATGCAAAGGGGGGGGGGCGATGCAATGTGGAAGTTGCATTGACGACAGTCGACATACAACGTATCTGCATTACCTCGGTCATGTCGGCATTTGATGGTTTGGTCTCTGAATTTGCCTGAGGCCTTGTTCGGTCCTCAGGGAAGAAAGTCCCACGGCAGGTGACTACCAAAGGACAACCGCGCTCTGTTATCGTCCACTTTGCTGTGATAGGTACGTTTCAATGGGATAGGAAATGTATTGAGTGTTAGTTCAAAATGAAACGCGTTACAGACTACCAAATAACAATGAGTAATTTCTGTCTCATTTGCTTATTCATTTAAATATATCAGTAATAAGTCTTATCGAGTCTGGTTTCATTCTTAGACGGTCGATTTCCTGTATTAGTAGCACATTCCACTGCAAAGAAACATAATTTATACAACCACATCGCATTTCTATTCCTTCAACTGGGTATTACAAAATGTATTTATTAATTGAAAAAAAAACTAATGGTGCAAAACATTTGCACATAATTTCTCATAAGTTTCTCCGTCTGCGGCATTGTGTGACAAAAAATTGTACAATGAAAGGATTATTTTTGGCACGGTCATCTATATTTTGGTCGTCTTCATATTCTCTATTTGAATCGTTTCATTATAGAAATCATTTAACTATGATTGACATATAAGGCATCTCCAATTTGCAAACTCAGTCGATTGATTTATGGAGGAGAATAGGTTAGTAGTATCTATTATCTATTTCAAATGACAAACAAATGATTAAGATATTATCCATGCAAGCTGAAAGCAATCCAACAATCTATATTCTGACTTAATTTTTAAATAAAGTCAAAAAAAAAAAATCTTTGCAGAAATGTAAATTTCTGTCGAGTAAAAATAAATCGGATAAACGATCATCTATGTTGTAGAGATTATACTGTCTGATTTTCATGATTTTCCCTGTATTTTGTTCCGTGATTTACACCTCTGCATTCAGTTAATTCTATGAGTTTTCAATATTTAATTTAATTAAAGTTTTCTAATAACTTTATAAACGGTATACAAACCGTGATTTATAGAAAATTCTGCTACATTAGACATAAAAGAATTATTTTCATTAAATATATCATCCTAGATAAAAATCCTATTGCCTTTAAATTATTACTTTAAGTACTATTTCAGGTTAAGTTGTAAAATAATCTACTCAAGCACCAAATAATCTGCACCGCTAAAGAAATATGACTCAATGATTTTTGGAATCAGGGACCCACGAAATGAATATTTACATCAAATTCTCGGGATCTAATGTTTTCATGATTGCAATTCTTTCCGGGTACTACGTACATGAGAAAACCATACAATAAAAAAGTAAGTTTTCTTGTAGGGTTCTGAACCTATTTAAAAATCACGTTTATGGTATCAAAGATCACCAAAATAAATATTTACATCTAAATTTCGGATCGATATTTTCACGGTTCTATATGCTACGTAATAAACTGAAACTAACTTTTTTGTCAAAGTCACTAGATGAACTGATTACTGTCTTTTATTTGAAATTTTTGTGAGTAAAATAAAGATTCAGACTAATTTCCGAATATTCAGCGACTCAGTTTTATAAATATCGTAAATGTGCTATGTAAATATAATTTCGTTGTAGACAGAAATTGACTACTTTCGTATCTGCAGGGCGTTTGCTGTTCTCCTATGCATTTTATCATTCTACTATTTTCATGTCAATTTACCAAAAGTGCATTCTACGTCTGCTTGGCCCATTTACACTGCTAAATAATCTTGTAGTTTCTTAAAACAGTAAACTAATGTGTAACTGCAGCAGACAGAAATACTTTTATTGCGTCTATACCAAACTTTGAAGCGAAATACCGCTAGTGCTGATGTAACGCATACTAAGAGTAATTGCACTTCACGTACAGCAAAATTAAGTAAAATAGTTGAAGCTGTTTTTGAAACATTTTGACCTTCATGTGACGTACCCCATGTATTAAAGTAAAAAAAAATGAACATGTGCATCTACAATAAATAAATTCTGTCGTGCATACGAGATTGGAATTAAATTTATTCATCCATTAACTCAGAATCGCTGCGCACAGAAGGACAGACCGACGGACGGAGGTACGAAAAAACTTTTTCAGAATCAGGGATCACCAAAACGGATATTTCCGTCAAAATCCCGCTTTTGAATTTTTTCACTAATACAATACTTTCCATATACTACGTATATGAGAAAAAAAATAAAACCCACTTAGAGAGCTTATCAGTAGCGAGGCTTCAATTTCACCATTCTTCCACTTAATCCCCCAAACGGTAATAAAAAAATTCCCACTTTTTATCAAATCCCTAAAGTTAGTTATTCAAACATTACTTATGCCCTACAGTGTACTAAATTTTTGCTCTCATTTTCTCATTCCGTACACGTTTGGAATTTTGGAAAGTCTGTGCCTAATTAAGCCATTTTCCAAAGCTATTATTCCAGTTATAACAATAAAAGTAAAGATTTAAAGTGTTAAAATAAAAATTCACATTTCCTATTCACTTATTGAGATTTGCTTAAGCCAAGCAAGATACATTGGTTTAACTGTATGGATAATTCCATAGTTTTGAGAAAAACGTTCAATATGGTTCGTTGGAAAACGTTTCCAATTTTCCATCAAAACTTGAATTTGTCCCGTGATACATAACCCAAATGATACATAACGTAATCCCCAAATTATCACCTAATAATTCTTTTCTTCTGAATAATGTGTATTTCTTTTTAATCAGTCATACCTTCTTACGCGTTGCACATTGAAAAGGAACTAATGGATTCGCCTCTCAGAGTGTTAAAATGGGGTTTGAGTTTCGACATTACACGTTCAACTCAGCAACACCTACATCAGTGGTTCGACCTTTCCACGCTCAGAAACCACAGATGCCGTTGCACCGTCTCCGCATCCACCCGATCAGGGGTAACCACTCCGCAATTGGGCTGCGGTGGCGGTCTCCGAATGCGATCGTCCACCGAACCAACCACCGTCAACGCTTCCTCACCCTACCACACGCCAGTGAGAATAAATAGACGATATTTCATGAGATGTCACTGGCAGCTGTGAGCTGAGTGGATAGGAATGGGTTTTGGTAGGGGTGAATGTGGTTTTGATAGTGATGCCAGGACCGTATTGGTAATATTGTGATCGATGGTTGATGGAGGTAGCTCACACGCAATGTAGTGGCTTCAGTTTTTATTAAATTCGGCAGATATCACGATTTTTAACAGAATTGGATATATTTCAATGATTATAGAATAAAGGTAGTAGGGGTTATCGAACAAGTTAATTAAGATCAGTCTTTGACTGAGGAATAAGAAAAGACAATTGTGGCTTTCATAATGAACGAAGTAATATGCGAAGGTGAAATTCAATGGGAAAGTATTTGGATTCATGATAATTTTCAAGGCAAAATAAAAGATTATGTCTACGAAGGCAATAAATGTCTTTATGCTTTATTTTAATTTTTACTACACATTTTATGATGATTCTTATAGATTAATTAGTGGTTTTAATTATCTTTGACAAAATATCACAACTTTACAAATGATGTAAACCAGTGTTATGAACGGTACGCACTTGTTTATTCTCTTATGAAAAATTTTCGATAAACCCAATGGAAATCGTTTGTCCACAGAATTTTACAAAAAAAATCTCATTTTATCTACTACCCACACGATCACTTTTGCTTCGGTGGAAACAGCAAAAAATTATGGTTATTCATACGGTACACTAAAAATAATCAAAAAATATCTGAAATGCTGCATACCATAGGTGTGAAGAACTACGAGATTAGATTTTCTCATCCACCGAGAGAACAATTTTCTTAATACATGTATGTGCCAGGGTTTTATGAAATGGTCTGAAAAACGTGTTCAAATTTATTTTGTCAGATTTTATGTCTAAATGTAAGTATCTATCCCCATTTTAAACTCCCATTTGTATTTTTTCACTACCAAATTTCCTACTATATACTTTTATAGTTTAATGTCTGTCAAAAATAGTCTCAATCACAAATTTCTCTTTAAAAAGATTTATAAATATATTTGCCTCATTGAAAACTTTTTCATGAAAGTATGCTTATAACTTTTTGTTCGGAGTTTTTTCTTTTGCTAGAAATCAAAAACATTAAAACATAATTTTCTAACTTATTAATCTTTTTCATAGAAATGAATGAAAGGGAAATTGGCTGTCAAAAATCGCACATCGCATCTTGAGAGCTGAAAATTGGAGTGAATACTTACATTTAAGCATGGAATTGAATTAAATAATTCTGAACAAGTCCATGCAAGGGTCTGGAATCGCAAAAGGTAAAGCGGAGGAGGCACAGTTATGAAAAGGAGTGCTGGTGACTCTGAGCGTGTGAAATATGCAGCGCATGAGACAAGCGCTGGGCACCGGAGCGTGTTGGTGGCAGCGATGGGGAACGCATCGGCGAGTTTTATCTACCAACGCAAGGAAGGTGGGGGAACGTGAGAGGACATCTCGTCAACCTGCTCGTAATTCCCTAGTGCCGGACACACGCGTGATGAAATTAAGCAAAGCGACCTCATGGCTCGCAGCACGCGAAAAGTTGACGCGTGGAAGTGCGAAAAGTGGGACAGGAAATTCGGTGAGTGAGGTGAGATGTGACGTGAGGTCAACTTTGGATTTCGGCAGCAGGGGGTGGTGAGGGCGAGGGCGTTGGCAGTTGAGAGGGCTGCGAGGGATTAATGTTGGTCGAAGGACGTTGTGAAATTTATTGCTCTGTATATGTGCTGTTACTGCCGCATACGTTATGCGTGGTATAATGGATTGCGTGTGGTCTGATTACGCAATGTTTTAGTTATACTGTTTTTATGCTTGTGGGAATGATTTTAGTTCCATGAGATCAAATGGGGAACATTGATGCAATAGTAACAACGAATATACCACATTTAGTATCATCGAAAATGTTACCACAAAGAATATTTTTAGCACTACGAGTTTTTCCACAGCTATTCAAATTTGTGGCGGTGTTAATCATCTGATCATTTGACTATTATAAACTGCTGTATTAATCATCTGATTAATAATAATGAAATTTATCATCTGATTATTATAAACTGCAAGCATGGCATTGAATATAATTTTAATGCAACTTTAATGTTGGGAGAAATATGGTCAATTATGGTCAATTTGTTGAGCATAATGTGAGAATACATCCACAAATCTGTTTATACAAAGGTAAAAACTCAACTATTTTAAAACATCAGAGCAATGATTCGTGAATAAAATGTACGCTAAATGCTCGTAAAAATATTCTAGCAAGCGCGGTGCACTAGAGAAACAAAACAAATACCAATAAAACTGCTGGGATAAAACTACATTGTTCTATTTTTATATCATTCCATATTAAAGTAGGTGTTCCTAGCTGCTGTAGCTATAGAGCGTACATGAGTCACTGTTTGCATGACATGTTTACACGACCGACCTCTCTTCCCCGTCCTCGCTATGTGTACAAAGCATCCTGCGGCAAAAACCCACCAACAATACGTTATTACATTGCTCAGTGATTTATGGTTTGATTAATAAGTTTCTCAAATTTATTCAAAAAGTGAATGAAGAACATAAAGTGTGAAATTATGACTCAAATATGTTATCTTTATATTCGTGAATTTTTACCATATCTAGCGCAATTTCATAGCAATATTCATAAATTCTCAATTCTCTGAAACTCTTTCCAAAAATTTATTTCAACATTATAAGTAAATCAATCTGATACTGTTACTTATACCAAAACACGTTCAATACACTATCGAGCACTACACTACCAACATAGAATATCAAAGATATTTTCAAAATATTATCAATAAACTTTTATATGATATTACAGTATTTTTCTTCAAAATGTATAGATTTTTAGGGAGGCGAAATATAATTATGTATACTTTTATTCCATATTGGAACCGTTCCCAAAATAATTCGTGTCTGTCATTTGAAACATGATGACTTTTTACTTCCTAGTTTTTCTTGTTATACGAAGTTTAACTTCCTCATCAATAATAAAAGCCAATGTTACGACAAGAAACGAAATAACAACGAAAATTACTGTTTTTTCATTTAATATTATGGGACCTACGCTACTTGAGCCACTTATAGTCATCATGAAAAACAATGTGGGAGACTCGTATTGAAATTACAGTAGTATTACAACTGACCTGATCAATTGGGATAGGATCTGGTTCAGAAAATCAAATATCCAGATAATTGGAGAAATTAGATTTCTTTCAAACAACCTGTTTTAGGGAAAATGACTCAGAAATATAATTTTGTCGATAAATTACAAAAACTAACTCACAGTTAAAAATAAATTGAATGATAAAATAGGTATATAGTACAGTTAGCTCAATACAAAAAATTAACGATATTTAGTGTACAGCAATGAAATTTCAACACCTTGTTTTCTCCAATCGATCCAAATGATAAGAGTTCGGAGAAGTTGTACTGTACTTCCCCAGCATTGCTCCGTATCCACAACCTACATGCAAGACCACTGCTCCCACTTGATGTGCTTTATTGGCGCACGCGACTTACAAGAATAGCCATGAGACTCCCTGTGGTGACCATGTGCTCATCCTCTATTTCTAGATCCCGATGAAGTGCTCTAAAATGGGTTTAAATTGAGATTGAATAAGCGTAGTATCACGAAGTTCCACGTTGTGTAAAGTAACTTTTCAGTACTAGTGTATCATTGGACATGTCATACAGAGAAGTTCTAAATAGTGTATATTTCAGACAAACGTAACAAGTTAAAATCTATTAGGATAACTTAATGTTCTCAAAAAGGTTAAATTACAGTTGGCACAATTATGTCCAAATGTAATCAATGGAACAACAGCAAGAATAACAACAGCAATTCACAAGAATAACGTTCGATTTACTGAAATAAATGAGACAACACTTATTTAAAATACATCTTTTCTTATTAACAGCGAAACATGTTAAATTATGCTATAATTTTGTTGAATTATTTAATTAAAGTATAAAGAATAACATAATGTTATCGATTTCATATGGCTTCAATATTACAATTATCAATTGAAATACACAAATAAATTGCCAGCTGAAAATATCAACAGGCAGGAATATTAGGATTCCCCGAGGTAAATTTGCTGGAACAAAACCAAAATTCCCAATACCTGACACAATTGATATTTGAATTAAAAAATGTTACAAAAGTGACATCATGATGTACGGTAGCATAAATGAGCATAAAATATACGGTATAGTATATTAGACAACAATGAAATGTCTACTCGAAAAAACTATCTTCAACCCTTTTTAAATTACGATGTTCACATATATCAACGGAGATTAAATACAATTAAAACAAATGGTCTTTAAAATTTGTACATTCTTGTAAAAATAGGAACAAAATTTTATGATACATTCAACGCTTTGTCTTATCGTAAGAAGTAGGAATACACACAGCAGAATAAAACAAAAAAGGAAGGATGCTAGAGAAGAAGGTAAAAAAGATTCCTTATTTCTCATAAAACTTTAATATTTATTTTACTCATATATCAAATACCACATATTTAAAATAGCCTGGTATTAATTACCGCACTGCCTAATGGAAGATAAAGACACCATTTATTATGCAGGATAAGTGGTTTAATATTTACCACTATTTATCTTAAATGGTGTTTCTTAATATTTTAAGTATTACTGGAAGATGAAAAAAACTATCGATGTAAAGTATTATTGAATGATACAACTTCAAAAATCTGGTATCTTTACACAAACAATGCATTCCTAGATATTTATATTTGTACGTGCAAATAACAAATAAGTTGCAGTAAACAAATGCAGCTGCTACTGGCCTTCGGGTCATTTAAAATATAATCAAAAGCGTTTTCATAGATGTTCATCGAACCTTTTCAGTTTTAATAAAATTTGAAACGAAACTTTCGTGAAAATAAAAAGATGCCAAATTTAATCGTAATATTTCGATGTTTTTTAAACAAAACATCCCTAAACGACTCCACATAACACTGAAAAATTGAACTTCTGGAAGAGGTGTCATTTTATAACTTATTTCATAATCTTTACTACATGTACTACCTACATGCCATACAACCAAAAGGAAAAATATGTTCAAAATAAAAATGCCGATACAGAAATATTTTACATCGCTGTGAACCTCACCGCCAGGTAACAGATAAGTTATGTTATGGGATTGTTTTTATGTGTAGTACAAGTCGAATGTCAATGGTGGACTGGCTTCAGGGGTGAACAGGTAGAGCATCAACGCGTTAACATCATGGTCCTGAATCTCGAATTTATTCGACCCCCATTTTCATTCAACATATAATTAAAAACATTAATATTTAACTTCCAATAGATATGCATTAATTCATTTTTTTATAATTTTAGGAATAGTTGTTAAACTTATTTATTTTATTATAACATCGTTTAATCGCTTTTTCGCCTATTTATTATTTTGGTGAGGAAATTGGGAAGGAGAGATGTGGACTTGTCGACGAGATAGATGTTGAAACTTTAAAATCATCTGACAAAATTGATAAAGCGTTAAAACAAAGGAATGTAGGTTTTTAGCTGCGTATGATATGCGTTTCTACAATACTACCCTTAATTCTTTATCACTACAATTATATTAAATATTGTTGTTTTTTGTTTATTACCTATTTTAGAGGTATTTTATCCTCCATTGCTGAACTAAAGACTATCAAAGAAACGCGGCAGAGAATTCACTCCCTCAAAACAATGAATGCGGGGATTTTAAAATTTGGTGGAAGCGACTCTTCTGCTGTTGAAGTCAAGAAGAAGAGGCGATGAATTCACGGAAAGGTACTGCACTTACTTTGTTACACGTTAAGTATTGTTAACAATGCCGAGGCAATTTTGGAAATAAAAATAATAATTACTTTACCTTATGGTATTGTTAAAATTTCCTAGTCACTGTGAACAATGCTTCATTTCCTACTTTGACGGTAAGATACATTAATTGAATGTAAAATCGTGACAATCGTTAAATATTTGTAAAGTATCTTTTAAAACAGTAATAACCACCGAAATTGGAAAAAAAAATTTTTAGTGCCCGTGTTTTATACATTAAATAGCAATGTATCCGAAAGTAGTACATGCCCACATAATTCCTGAACATCAGAACGAACTAGATAATTTATAATTAGTTTAGCAACTCAAAAATTGATGATACACTATTTCTTGACTAATTTATATTCATTGATAGAATAGTGGATTGCGTACTATGATTCCCACAACACTTCGGGAGAAGTGCATTAATGATGTGTATTAGTAATTACCATAAGTGGTGAAACGTTCGGAGTCACTGGGTAGAGCGCTGAACTGCTGGATGGATGGCTGGGGTTCAAACCCTGGTGAGGTGGGGATTTTTCATTACACCTCAACATCCAGACTGACTCCCAGGCCTACTCAGCCTGCTGTAAAATGAGTACCAGGGGCTACCCTGGGGTCAAACCGGTCGGAGCGAGATGCTGACCACATCTCCTCCTCCTAGTGCCGAGGTCTAGTAATTGCGGAGCTCTACCCTCCGCGACCCCCTTGGGCACCTTCGGCGCCTGTTGTGGGATAGTTTGACTTTGACTTTGGTGAAACGTTCATAATTTGCTGTAATTGCATTGGTGTAAGATAGGGTTTGTTGTTTTTGAGATAACCATTTTAGTTGGAGTATTGGGTTGCGCGAATCGGCGAAAATTCTACACGATTATATATATGCTAACGGATTCACAATTTATCCGTAAATATTAAAGACAAGCAATCTCCGGGTTCCCGGAACCCCACATTCCACGAATGTTTTTGTTATGTTACATTTAANTATATATATATATATATATATATATATATATATATATATATATATATATATATATATATATATATATATATATATATTTCAGTTTGCATTTCAGTTCATGTTCATTGAAAACTAAGATACAGGTCATTTATTCCATAATTTTAGCATTACTTTACTTTAAATTACAACGAATTTGTCTCATACGAAAGTTGAGTTTAGGCATGCAGTGAACAGGGAACAATAAATAATTTATATGAAAATGAATTATCATCTTACTATACTTGTAAGATTTTGAGTTTTATGGGATCTACTCTGTAGCGACAACCCATAAAAATTCTTACTTTTATTCGACCAATTGACATTTCAAGGTCGAAACATAGAAAACTATTTTTTTCAAAATTCAGTTCCCAAAGTACACCATCATCGATTTTCGAAATGTCTTGCTATAATACTCCTTAAACATTAAATTGTTTTCTGTTGAAAGTTTAGAAAAAGTAATTTATATTTGACAAACATAGTCTTTTTTAAAAAGGAATTAATTTTGGCAGGTTTTGTTAAGTTTGTGAATATTGAAAGCATAAATAAAATTAATTAAAATTATCCATACAACCATATGTCACTAATGGAAGCGATATTACCGCAATGGTACGACGGTAGCACAAATAGCATTTTATAGTAAACGTAGTTAGCACTCATTTTAAAGGAGAACCCCGATGATAAGAAGAGAAATGTCTCGCATTAAAACAACAAACACAGAAGGGATGTAATATGTCTGGAACGTTGTTCCTGGGTAACTGTGAATATAGTTTCTGGAAAAAATAAAAATTGCGTGACGTTATTGATTCATTGTAAGTAAATCTCTTGAAATATCATAAGAAGAAAAATAATTTTCGCCTTGTACAGATCTATCTATAAAAATCCAAACAAATTTTGATTGAAACCTTCGTAGTTTTCTCAAAGGAAGATTCTGATTCCATTAAAAACCTAATTTTTTCCAGATACGTCAGTAGATATCTGAGGGTTGAAAAATACAACATTTAGTCTCCATCTAATTCTTATTAGTTTCATGTTTTTGTCATACCAGTTGTACATAGAAAGCATTCTTAACGTGAAAAATAATATTTCAAAATCATTCAAATAATTGTTTGGAGGTCAATTAATATATACCTGTTTTTCATGTCGAAATACTGTAAGTAAGCCATTCAATCGTCAAGTGTTTGGTTGGTTTATTTTTTTTGAAAATAATTAAATGTTTGCTTCACTACTGCTCACCGGGCGCCGCACCGGTGGAACCCTGCCTGGTTTGAAAGTTTATCCGGTACATAAATCTATATGAATTGCTAGATTTATTAAGTTTGGCGAAATTGTCTGAAATAGTGCATACAATTCAGCTAGTATAAAATACAAATTAGTTTATTCGACAGTACTTTAGTACACACGTAATTTTGGTAAACTCAATCTAAGTAAGAGTTTCTCAACAAAACTTTTTACAGATGTCGTAATTCCAAAATATCAAATCAGCTAGAAATGAAGATTCCCAAGCATTTCGGCGACTTCCCAAAATATAGGGCACACCAAAACGCCCATTTCATAAATATCGTGGACCTAGAGCATAGACACTTTTAGATCACGCGCATAAAAGAGCTTGGTCCTTTCCTTCTCTCTAATCTTATTCACCGAGCGATAACATAGGTCAGAAGAACACAAAAGTAGGAAGAGAGGCACGAACGCAGTTCCTAGCAACGGGGACTGTAATTACAGCACATGCCACCCGAGTGGGCTCATGTCCCCACACAGTAAATCTTGAACGCAACGAGTCTCGAGAGAGCGCCACGTGTTGTGAGTGCGGAAACTCACGCGACGCCGCCGACGCTGCGCTGGGGGGAAAGTGCCAATGGCGACAACAGTGCGAAAAAAAGAGTTACGTTTGAACAATGATGAGTAGTACGGAGTTATTCCTATTTGAAAAAAAGAAGAAGGAGAGAAGTAGCAGTTGGGAAAGAGAAAAAAGGCAGGGTAAGGAAAAATACAGTCCATGGCCAGTGAGGTTAAATATGGTTTCATGTGAGCTTAATTATGGAAATGTCTTATTATTTAAACCATTACATATATACGACATTCACCGGCTCAAGTAAATGGAATCTTATTTCGTAATATCTGGTGAAGCACTAATGATTCAATGGCATACATTGTTCTTGCAACCAATTCTACACCTTAAACGATTAAGAATGATCTGTACGTTTCTCGTCAAAACTGCTTGATTGTGAGGGCGTATACAGATCCAAACTTCATTTGGGGAAGATTTTCTGAATTAAACCTGTATCAAAGAGAATTTAATGACATTGAAGTGCCATACAATAATACACAATAGCATTAAATCTCTATTTATTTAAAAGAATCAATTTTTAAACAATAGTTTGTGAGGATTAGTCGCAAAATTTTCAACTACTTCTTGTACTAAATATTCCATATGGAAAATTGGGTATTTGCCCAAACTCTCAAGGTGGGGCAGCTGCCCCATCTTGCCCCAGCCTGCATACGCCTTTGCTTGATTTACATTTCTTGAAAAGTTCAGTGACATTTTTTTACTCTGAAAATTCATTTTTTAGTCTTATCTCCTACATTTATCAGCTCCGGGTCAAATTAAAAAAATTCTGACGGAAAAAGTAATACAACATGCTGAGCTCGCAAGCAAATCTCGTATCTGTAGTATACGTTATCAAGTTCCAACTTCCAGTCAGCTTCATTTGTTTTTTCATCGTAAGGAGACCAACGATTTTGAAATACTTGGACAATGAAAAGTCTCTAAATTGTTGGGGCATTTCATATGAAGTGAACAACAAAAAATAAACTTCAGTTTTTCAGACTGTTTCATTTTTGCTGAATATTAAGTAATTTTACTCTGCAATGCCGATTTTCGGTCTTTTGAAGATAAGACTCCGTGTGGTGGTGGGTTTGTTTCAAGGGCAATTAATGATACAAGCTAATTCAAATATTTAATATAATTTTTTAAATATTGATGAAGAATCAGTATATTGATTCTTTTAGTAAATTGACTGTTATTTTCAATGACGAAATCATATAAGTTTAATTTTTTAGCATATGTAAAAATGAATCAATAATTAAAATAATATATATATGCAAAGTCTTATAGTGGCATCTGAGTTAATTTACGAGATGTTTACTTGAAATGACACGGTGTAGCACTGAAGCGCTTACTCAATAACCGTTTAAACCACGAACTATATGGAAAATCGATTAAAACATTGTGATTGTATTTTAATAGTTTGAGACAATATTTATATCTGTAAAATTTTATCCATGAGTATGATATGAATACTGATTCCCAATATTCATACTTTTGTAAAAGTAATGAATATTTTATTAAGTTTTAAAAGGTATATTACGAGAAAAAAAAAAGATTTTAGGAATTGTTTTTATCTCATGTTTTCCGTTTCAATTCCAATGATACCGATCAAACGCGAATCTCACTTTACATTTAAACTTTTCCTAGCAAAATACGTTGGAACACATACGGCATTATTCATGAACCACACAAAACGAACCAATTGTATTAGAGTTTTGTGAGAAATGGCGAGTTCAAATAAAGTTCAAATAAATCAAGAATTCAGATCAAACAAAGCAGAGATGGAGAAGTGTCCGTGCCTGGATATAATACTTTTTTGAATGGTTGTCGTGTGTCTCAAATTTCACGTAGTGATATGTACCGGAAATAATCACTGCAGGAAGGAAACTAATAAAATGAGAATACTCCTGAGTATTTAAGTTATTTACAAAAAATATCATATTAATTAAGGAAAGTAAATTTTATTTTACTGAATAAGAACTTATAATGAGATACCATTTGCAGCAGAATCTAAGGTTATTTTTAAGTAAACTGCTTCACAAAAAAAATTAAAGGGCAATGTTGTTTTAAAATTTTCAACTTAGCTCTATAGCTCAAAACATTGTTTGAGTTGCGAAAATGTAGACTCGTATTAAATATGTTAATTCTAATAACCGGAATGAATTAAAAGTACTGCTAGTCACTAGAGCGAAATTTTATTTGACAAAATCAGTGGTCACCAACCGGTAATTCATGGATCACTTGAGGTCCGTGAAAACAATTTTATGATCCGCAGAAAAATTATGGTATTAATTTCAACTTTTATTAACTACAGAACAGAAAATTTTATTGTAAGAAATGCAAAGTCTTATCCCCTTGCGCATTAGTCGATGCTTTCGTATATCGCGACTGGCTTAAGCAAACTCTAATAATCGCCCTGGTGGTAATTTTCAAACGCCCGAAAAACGGCAACTAGACATTACACAGAAAAGCACCTAATATTCGTGATAAGGGTTTGCAGAAGCAAAATTCACCCAAAAAGTATAAATTTGAAAGACAAGTTTCAATAAATTCGTCGCTTTACGTTAAATACCCCATTTGTAATATTCATAGTCAGAACATTCATTTTGAAAACAGATGACATAAGTATCAAGATACAGCATAAAGTAATTTTTAAACATTTTTATATGAGCCAATTTGAAAGTGTACATAATTGTGAAGTTATATCACAAAATCAAATGTGATAATGGCATGTAATTTCTCGAATGAAAAAACAATTTTTAATATTTGTTAGCATGTGACTTTAAACACCAACCATCTTAAGACATCAACTGTAAACTGTGTTTAATAATGTTGTAGTTCACTGATGAATCCAATAGGGTAAAAGTAATGTGTGTTCTTTTGGAAGAAATCAGTAGCTAATAAGGTTACTGAAAGAAATAATTTACCTGAATATTCGTCAACTCAGAAATACGCCTCGAATTTCCTTGGCTTACTCACCTGAAACAGAGAGAAAGGAAACAATAAATACTTCATTTCATGTTTATTTTAAAAGCGTATAAAATTAATATAAATTACTTCTTTGCTATTTTTAGAGATAATATTTTAACAATTAAAAATAAATGTTAAAATGTCGAGCCAAAATTGGAAGAAGGTGCATTTCTGACATCTCTATCAGAAATCTATAAAAAATATATCAGAAATGATTGATGAAAGGTTAAATTCTGAAATATGGCGAAACAGAATACGCATTTTCCATACGATCTGTACCCCAGTGCCATTAAGAAGAAAAAAAAGAAAAGTATTCAATCAGTTGGTTTAACTCAGAAAAAGAACAAATCGTACAGTATGAACGATGATATGGCTAGTTTAAAAAAATGTAGTATTTAAAGTTTCACAAAATATTCTTGTGGCGTAAGGGCTAACGCGCACTAGCCCGACCACGATCAGGACTTGTCGCATACAGCCAGTTTTTACATGGGATTAAATGGCACAACGCGCACTAGGCAAAGTGCGGCACGTCGGTCGGGGTCTGGTCGTCCGACCCGACTTGTGGTTTTGGTCGGGCCCGACTCGTCTTTATTTGCAGTGGGAAAATAGACAGTTATGGAGCAACGCGAACTGCCACCGACTCCGACCCGCTCAGTAGCGAACAGGTGAACAGTAAACTAGTGCGATGTCACTGTTAACAGAATTTGACATACACGACCTCAGCGGTATTTCTATGCCGCGTGTGTCGTCTGCAACTCTTCCAAGTAACTCATCAAAGCTCTTCACATGCATTCTCGTATAGTTGAAAAACTTCTCTTCATATTGACATAGTTCACCATAGAACGAAGCAAACTGTCCTTTTGTAGATCTAACAGATAACGAGGGATGAACCCAAAATCGCTTTCGCTTCCACCTCATATACCTACAGCACAAGTGCACTACAACAACAGCCTCTTCGACATCCATCTTTCAATTGAAGAAATCGAAGTCGTGGTCGTGGTCGGCTTCTTGTCGTACGGTCCACGACCAAGATTTGTTGCGGTCGTGGTCGTGGTCCGGCTAGCGCGCGTTCACCTTCACTCTCATGAAAAGGCAACGTAAACTTTAGTATGATGGGTACATGTTTTAAATCCTCGGGAATTGTACTAAATTGACGATTGCAAAAGTAACAACTCGTCTTCAAAGCTTGTGTGAAAGGAATTATTGAATTTTCCGATAAACAACAGGGTCATTGAAAATGGTATGTTTGAAATCGTTTCAAAATTTTGTACATATAAAGCAATGGTTTTGCCATAAAAGTTCTGTACGACGATAATGAGAAGAATTAATGCGTTTTGTGATAAATAGATTGGGTTTAGGAGATTCGTTTTTTTTTTTTTTTTTTTTTCACGAATCACAGCATGTTACACTGTTGCATGGGATAAATGTCGAATCTGAAAGCATATAATTAAAATTTGAATTCTACATAGTCATTCATATATATCCGATAATCTTGAATTATTTAATGAAATTTCTTGAAAACTATTACAGAAGTTTCAGTGAATTTTTAAGTCTAGGTTAACGTAAATGTAGCAGTTATACATTCAAGAACAATTTACAGAGAAACTAGTTTCTACACATTTTTCTCCCCTGAAGTGAATATTTATATTTAAGATGTTTTCCATCTGAGAGCAACTCATTCCCTTTGCAACGCGAGCTCGAATGACAGACGCGCGTAGACCGTATCCACCCACCCACCTCTTGCCTCGCCTCGCCTCGCCTTACGTCGCCGCTCACTTGCTCGTTCACCCTCTCGGCTTCCGCGATTGAAGGGGGGTTCATGTTACTCGCTTGCCTTAAGGAATGCCAAGACGGAGCCACGCACTCTGCGTCTTCAGCGCATTTGACATTTCTATTGTCGATCCGTGAAAGAGTGAGGTCGTTAGAAACACTCTCGGGACCAGATGGGGCAGACGAGTTTTACAGGTCACTCTTTCTATAAAATAAAAGTTGTGAGACCAGTATTTGGTTCGCTAACAATTATTTGATCACCATCACATTATTATTATTATTATTATTATTATTATTATTATTATTATTATTATTATTATTATTATTATTATTATTCATTTTTCATTCTCGAACAATGATGTTAAGAGTTTGATAAGCTACTCTCTTCCAGGTTGCAACCCACATCCTAAGGAACTGAGTCGGTGAACCTTGGTACTTACATACAGGACCTTGTGTAAGATTTTTAACTAAAAACTTCCGAATACTTACTCGTGGGGGAGAGTGTGCGACGTTGCGTACGGACTTGGGAGTAGCAGTGAGGTAGGTGGTGCAGTGGATAGCACACCTGTAGCCAGAACAGGATCCCGGGTTCGAGTCCCCGTCCATAACCTTCACCTGGCTGTTGACTTGTGTAAGATGTTTTCCTTTACCTCTTAATGTAAGTTCTTTCATTCTTACAAAATGTAAGTTGTTATATTTAAATTTCTTCTCAGAATTATTAATAACCACATAACTTCAATGATGTTATGATTTCCACCGATGTCTAACAGATTGTAACTGGAGTGATGCCTATCGACCTACATCTATATAAGGTAAAATTTCGGAAATTATTGAAGACGACAGGAATAATAAACATTAATGGACAGGAATTAGAAAAAGAAGACAAGAATGCGAGAAGACAAATAACATCATCATTGATGAACGCTTGGCATATACGCTGGACTAATTCATTTAAGGGCAGAGAGACACATGCGTCTATTAAAAACGTTCCAGAAAGGAACAGAAAATGGTTCCAGACTAGCAATATATTTAAAGAGTTTATAACATGACATGGAAATTTTAGAACTTACCTCCGAAAAATAGGAAAACTGGTAATGAGACTTGTGTATGTCACAAAGGTAAGGAATCTGCTGCCCACATATTATGGGATTGTGATCTATACGGAGTGGAGAGGGCACAATTCTTGAAAAGTTACAAGAAAATTGAAATGTTAAATTTAAGTGATAGGGAACGTATATTCAACAGTAAAGAAAAATTCGATATCTTTCATCAACTTGTAATTCAGGTAGGGACTATTAGGGACACATTTACAGATTCTATAATCCAAAAGAAAAATTCAGTATTATAACAGATGTATTAAAATTGAGTCTTGTAATGACTATTGTTGAAGACGAGGAAACCTCTGGGTGAGATATTTTCATACTGTTGTGTTCCTGTGCAGCACTACCAGAGCCTCAGTTTCTGCCTTCATATTGTCTTCCACCAGACACTTATTTGTTCTCTTTTGATCCACTTCCACCATTTGTATTCTTTTTACGTTCTGACCGTGAAGTTTCTTGTTATGCTATTAGCTCTTTCTGAGTTTCACTTTTACTCTTGTATTGTTGCAATAATTCCAGATCTGTAAGTTCATCCAAGTGTGGCTTGGTTTTTATAATGATTTTTCTTGTATGGCTCACTATAATGCAGTCGCAATTATCATATTTGTTAGCAACTTTATTAATGGGTAGCGCTGATGACTGGCTACATATTTAACCACAATTGTAAGAGTGATTCTGTACACCGCTTCTACTTGCCTTTCCCGTCTTCCACCTTCCTTGCAGGATACATAAAGCCTATGAACATCAGCGAGTATTTGCGAGTATTTTCCAAGTTCTGCGATCCATCTTTTTGATCTGTTGTGCAGACCATTCCAACAAGTCAAAACTATATTCTAGAACAGGGAATGCCAGGGTGTTGATTACCGTTAGTTTATTTCCATATCTAAGCTCAGTTTGAAGATAGTCTTAGTCGACGAAAACACTCTTTCTGAATTTAGCATGTGAAATTATAGCATCCTCTTCTATTTCCGAGATATTGTATGTTTTTTTAAATTCTAAATCTTGAATAGCGTTTGCATCGGTACTAATATTATCTTTCTGTGATATTTTACTTCTGATTATATTAATTTTGGCACATTTTTCTAGACTGAATTCGATTCAAATGCTTTTACTGAACTATAACCATAGCTGACCGTAGCTATGTCATGTTTATAACCATGTGCTGCCAAATATCCTAATGCATTTATCTTATTCTTGGAGTTAAGATTGCTTCTCAGAAGAAGTCACCCTTCGAAAATATTCTCTACTATTTTTTCCTCATAAGATTGTTTGATATGACATTACTTTCTTCAATCCCTAAATATTTGTAAGATTTGACTGGGTCAAGGTCGGAAATCAAAGATACATAATTTTGAATGTTTTCTGTACGCACTAGTTTTCCTCCCACGGTGTCCAATTATGCACATTTTTCTGTGACAAAATTCATAGTGGTATTGTCGCTAAACTCTTTAACAAGTTTATAATTATTTTTATGGGACTCTAACTTTTACCTAGAATCATTTTCACTCATACTTGATTGATACCTCTTTTTTAGTCATTAAGGGTATTGAACTCCGTAAGAATAAATAAGACTAAACGTGTGTTAGATGTATTCTAACGAATTCTCTAAAGCCATTGTATCTGTGTCCCAAAACTCTTATCATTAATTTTTAATTTTTTTTTTTGTATTATTTCGTGATTTAATCTTTAGTAGACGATACATATATTATACATCGATGACGTATCGCGAGACTCCACAATTATTTTTAAGAAGTTTATAAACCCTTACCAAGTTCTTTCCTTTAAAACATGGAGCATCTAACCTACTCCCTAAATAACAAACAATTGCATAAAATCGAGCAATTTTGTATATCTTAATTCCAGAAATAAGCAACAAGCGGGTGATGAATGTAGCAGTGTCTAAAAATGAATTTGGCTAATTGCAAGCGCTTAGAGATCTCGTTTCTTAATGAATCGTTACTCTCCTTCGTTTAAACGTTAATACTTTGAACGATGTAATTATAATTAACTTAGTTAGTGGAAAAGAGAACCATAAAAATAATGAAAAACAACACAATTATATAAGAAGGATCTATTTTTACACAATTAAAATAAATTGAAAATTCTCCAACACGAAACAAAAAGAATGGTATTCCTCGTATTCTGAGTTACGTATTCGAACAATTCTGAAAAAGATGTGTGTTCTGAATTATGTTGAAAAAGTTAGGTTGTTGTTCTTCTTGAGGCATCTGAATCTACCTTATGAAATCTGGACGAGATAGTGTTATCACGATCATTATAAACAATAGTGTCTCTGTTTTGGTTTCTATTAAAATCATTACTTCTAGCCAAATTAGTAACGATCAAAACAACATAGTGAACAGTCAGCATGAACGTTAACATTTCTTTACAAACAGAATCTTAACTCATCCCCCTATAATATGACATTAATATATGATTTCCTCCATGTAGGTAAACTTATCATGAGTATAGCTTCATGACAATTTAGTGATGTAATATTACATTTCATGTCCTAGAGGAGAAAAGAACGTCATCGTAAATGAGATTGAATTGATATGAAAAAGTTCATGTTTTCATCAACCACATAACACACACTTCACCTCTCATCTTAATCAATCCTAAACCAAACTTAAATATATGAGTAAGAAAACAACAATGTGTAGTCCATGCCTCGCACTGCTAAGGAATTCACTCCTCCTTCACAGAGATAAAAATTTTCCTTTCCCAATCGTGTTCTGAAATAAAAGTTAGTCAAACTCTCTTTTTTTTCTAATCTCATCGTTTCATTTAATATTGGTTGTTTACGGTTACACGATTTTTATATTATTGATATGTGTTTTCTTATGTTGTGCTAATAAATAAAGCATTGAGTGGGTGAAAAATATTTCCACTGACAAATTTATGAGAGGCTTTACATGGTAGTTACCTCTTGAAACAATTTCTTTTTGACCGTTGAAATATGTAGGGTGTTAAAATGAGTTTTCAAATTACTTTGATTTTTTTTCAGACGATAACTTTAATTTGATAGACATTAAAATAAAATACAATTTCCTTTCATTCAGGACTCAACAAAACTATTTCTAAAAAGATCTTTCAAAAATAGAATTTTTGAATAATAAATTACCATGCCCTACCTGCCCCAATGGCGACGAATTTATCTAAAACTGAAAATGAAATTTTGGCAAACACCCTAATTCTCCACCCCTCCCGCTAAAGGCCAGCCATTTATCGCTCCGGGACAGACGAAGGAAGTCCAGTAGAAAGGCAGCGCAAATCCGCATCAAGCCAACGAGCGAGGAAGCAAAACGCCAGGCGCCAGATAGCACGTCTTTTGTTCGGGGACACTCCGGACCGCACCAGGGAATCCCCGAAGCGATTTCTGTACCATTGCTGCTTCCTCCCGGTTTCCCGATAAGGGTCGAAAGGTGGGCTTGCGGTAAATATAGGGCTTGACCCTCGTCCCTTTCTCCTCTCCGCTTGGATCCATTGGTTCTCTGCCTGACCACCCTCATCGCTTCATAGACGATTGTCTTGTTTTCCTCTGTGTTAACAGGGATTCAAATTTATACGTGACACAATTTAACTCTGCGTATCTCTCAGGAATTTTAATACCATATAAGCTAAAAATTTAAGAAAATGAGCATCATTCATATTAATACAACAAGACCGTGCTTAATTCCGAAAGACTTCACAAACTTTTATCCACAATTAATTCTTAATTTTATCTTCTATTTCCAGTTCATTAATTAAAAGATCTAATTTAGGAAAATAATTCTATTATTTACCAACTGATTTTATGAACTACTGTATAACAACGCAGTAGTCTCAGGACATAAAATGTTCAATGCAAACGACTCATTCAATAGGAAGGTATGTCAATAAAATAAATAAAGTCAATTCTTCCCACGTTCATGAATATGCAAATTTATAATATTACATCTTTGTGATACTTTCTGGAACTTGTATTTAGGAACTTCGGTGTTTCTGGAACTTGTATTTCGATGTTCGTAAGTGTATTCATCCTAGCCTAGTATGGTGCCTTTCATAAAAGTTCACTTTGACGTAATCTTTTTACTGTCACCATATCTAAAGTACATACACGCTGAATTTGAATATCATAATTTTACAGTCAAACTCGAGAGAAGCTCTTTAGTTTTAAAATTAACATTATACTTTCTTTTCTTAATAAAGATTTTGTTATTACTACATTGAATTCACTTTTACGTTAACGCGTCTATTTTATTTATTTTCTAGAATTTGTCAAAGCACTGATCTACTGGTATTAATAGCACAAAAATTTAAATTGCATGTCCTAGTCATATTGTTTTTTTTATACTTCCGAATTAAATCTTTCTCCTCACTCATTTCATCCTTGCTTTTCTCGTATTCCTTATTTTGTTCACTGTTCGTTCATTTCTCCCTATCCCAACATCGTTTATCCTATTTCTTTTTTCTTTTGTAAACGTAATACCTTTATTACAACCTGGAATGTTGGCAGACCTTGAACATCATATCCTCTTGTTTCGTCTGAGTCGCAATGGCGTGCATAATACCCCGTGCAATTACAATCCCTCGAGAATGTCGTGCCATGGTCTCATAACGGGCCACCGACTGACATTTGGGAACCGTTACCTCTGGCGCTCCGCCACCTCTTCACCCTTCAATAAGTTAAAAGAAATGAGCGTCATAATACTAGGTTCTTTGTTTCCATTGTTTTATGATACACCACTTATAATTAAACACTATATGAGCAGATACAACTTTTCCCTATCAGCTAGTTATAGGAAAGTTTCACTCGCATATTTAGCATAAAAAGTGTAAACAGAATATCATGAACATTTATGAATAGTGGCCACAGATTGTCAACATGATTTCAAGCGTCAAAGGTGTCATTTTTTAGGACTAAAGTAGTCAAGTAACATTTTAAATAATTGGAAATCGCTGACACATCTTTCACTACTCTGAAGTACAGTACTTCATTCGCGAGATTTACTCCGTCCGGTTGCGTAGAAAAGGAACTAAAAAATTCTGGGTCATTTTCTTGGTGATTTTCTTCACGATTTTGATTACTTTACCATAAATACGTTCCAAAATACAAGGGAACATGGAATAATCATTAGTCCCAGATACATCTGAGATCTTAACAAGACTCAGTCCTATCAGAATTATGAATAGCGTCGCATACGAAATTATTTTTCGGTCAACCAGAATTGCAAATAATATTTGTGTTTCACATTTTGACATATTCTACTCTTTATTATGCCTACAAAAATTATGTTCCTCCAAAAATGATAATAAACTGGTGATATCACAAAACATAACATATTTTTGAATATCCTGCATTTCTTTATAGAAGTTAATTATTTTTGTTTAAAGCATTTTGGTAGGTTTTTACAAGTAAATTTAACGTCAAGTAAATGAAAATATATAAGATATTATTATATTAAAACGATTGTTCATTACTATGAGAAAAATGTAAAATTTCCCAGCTTTGTCACGGTACATTTTGATACGATATTACAACATTTGTAATTCAGCCATGTTAAAGCATATCGTTTAGTAGTTTTAACGACTTCATCACAGTTGGTATAAATGTGATATTTCGTCATATTTCATCAAATTTGACTTCTTTGTAAATAAGAATCACAGACTTTAAACTTCATCACATATTTCAGAGTTATATTTGAGAAATTTAAAGGGTTAATCACTCAAGTAGAGAGAGTTTATTTATTTTTTATTGTAGAATAAAGAGGTATAAAGATATATGCATCTCATAACCAATATAGCTGAATAATTACAAACAACAACCGTTGGAAAAAATAATTCATCGATACAATAATAATACCTGCGTTCTTCATGGGTCCTTGTTGAAAATATGTAAAGGTACCTGATCTGTATCCGAACTTTAAGTCATTTCAGATACAGATACCTCTCGCATACTTTGAATATATTATGAATGGAATACGAGATATGACTACGTAGTATATCCTCTGAAGGACTCCGTGATAAGGCAAAACTTCTGGCGAATTTGGATATGTTTTCTCGCTAAAAACGTGAGTGTTTTTTCACATTTATTGTATCAGAAAAGGTTTAAAACATGACAAGTGCAAATTTACAAAAACATAAAACGTTCAATTACAATTGAAAAGTTAAAAGAATGGCGTGTATAATACTTGAAATATGTATTATACTTGAAACATTTCGTGTGCCTTTCTAGATCTGTCTCCCATTTTCTACGCACAATTTTCCAATTCGGATATTCCTCACATAAAACGCAAAAAGAACAGGAAGATATGTCACGCATTATACATTTAATGACAAGTCACAACATTTCAAGGTATACCAAAGATGATGCAATCATTGAAGGTAATTTTAGTAAGAACAATAAGCTCTCTACGAAATAAAAATTATCAAACTTTGAATTAGAAATAGAGTAATGGTTTTCGGGAGACAAAATTATTACAAAATACTAGATAGTACAATGATCACTGTTAGGTAGGCACATCTTTCTGTTATAATCATCCTTTTTCTAATGCAGTAATATCAAAGGATGAATGCAGGGTGAATGACAATGGCGATGGAAAAGAAGTGATCGTGTGGAGAGGAGTATAAAAAGCATCCATATCTTATCTGGAATTTGACTCAAGAACAACATATACTACAAAGTCAAAAGTGAAAAGGACGATAAAATCCATGTTGTCAAATATTTGTATAAGAGACACCAATAAAATAATATTTCATGATGAACGGAAATACAGTGTATTAGCATTTCTCCAATCGATAGATAAACAATCAATACTGAATTGCGTGTATGTTCTTTTAAGAAAATAATAATTGTATGTAATGTTTTCTTTTTCTTCTTCGTCTTTATCTTTGTGCCTTTCAGCATCTAAAGAGCCATTTTCTATATTCTCACTATGTTTAGTGCCTTGCGACTGATTTCCCGAAGAGTTTTTCGTTCCCTCCTGCACAACTCTGTAATGCATTGCTATGTTCTCTTTGTTTGTCCTGGTGACCTTTTGCCTTATGATCGAGCTCCAAATACATGTCTGGGTTTCTTTTCAATCTGGGGGTCAAAACAGTTGAGACGAACTTAGATGGATTTGACATATACTTAGTAATGTCATCAATCGTAATAGAATAGGTCGATTGTAACATAAATGACATCGACAAATGCAGAAAAACAAAACAAAACAAAATCAATCTCCTAAGAGTACAGAAATGATGACTGTAAACAATATTAGTGAAACAGATGGTGTGGTTTAGTTGTTTTACGAATGCTTTAATCATAATAATTTTATTTATTATAACCATTGAAATGTGTTAGTTTATGTCATAATTAGGTTTTTTGCGTGATAAAATGTTTGTCTCACAATACACGACTTTAACCATTTATTCAGCAAACAATTAACATACCATTGCAGAACAAACAGAAATATTACAATGTTAATCTCAATTAATGGATTTCTCTTTCACTCTTATTATTCATAGCATGACTTGACAGGATATATCGATTCTCTCGAAGTAATTATTCTGCTCGAAAATGAAAGTGACAAAATGAAAAACATCAACAGTTCTGGTAATTTAACAGACGTATATCTTCATAAACTGCCACACTTTCATTTCATACCCGAGCACATTGTTAGTATTTGGTAGAATAATGAGCGATTCGTGAACATAGTCTACTAGATCGATCCGTAATTGTGTAAAAGTACAATACGATAGGAACACTGGAATCAGGAACTATGGAACGAGGTCTTTTATAATCGCTTTCAGTTTGCACAGAATTTCGCCCTCAAACATACTCTCTTTGTAAAATTTTAATTCACACGATTTCATAAACATAATCATTATTTAACAGGGAAAGCTAAGTTGTGTAGTACGGTCGATGAGGTGAATGGAATAACATTTGTAGTAAAGCAAAATTGTCAAAGAGTCTTTCCTCGTCATTAACAACGTAAATGATGTTCTATTTATATAGAAGTTAAAAAGTTTTCGGTAACCGCGGGATAGCTCACTCACATGCTTCTGACAAGAAAGATTAATACACGCTCATTACTCAAATGTTTGTAAACTTTTACGGTACAAATTACTTCACTGTGTCGTTTTCTGTTAATCTCAGCAAACTTCAAATGGAGCCATTGAATGTTGGCGTCAGTGTTTCAATTGAATGAACACATTGTTGGTGACAATGTAATGTTTCAATAATTGAAAATTTTGTTCCTTTGAGAAAGCAAATAGCCAATTTAAGTACAGTCAAAAATTGTGGAGAATATAAATGGCGAATATAGTGAATTCCAAAATGAACAAACTCCACATACAATCACGACAAAGCTGACATCACAATCCACTGGTATCATTTTGTATGCAACAGATATCTAATACTTTCAGAATGACAATAGTACGTATCACCCGATGGGAACAAAACGTGGGAAAGACAAAGAAAACATAATAAATCTTAATGAGTAGAAAAACTTGCATTGGGTGCGGTTTTAAATAAATGTCAACTACAATTGTGAAAAGAAGACAGGACAACGTATAAAACATCGCTAACTGAAATCATGCATCCAAAACTGAATAAACTACATGAAACAGTAATACAAGAGGGTTAAATGTTAAAAGAAAAATGGTACGTTATTTAGTATAAATTATTAATTGATATCGTATGGAGGTTGTACATTTTGTACGTGTTTGAAGACATTTCTGTCTATTATTTTCATCAAACAATGTTTGCAATCCGAAGGAACAACCATCTTAAGAAAATGAATTTATGAATATCTTCGACGAATATTTAATTCTTCAGATGAATGGACCTTTCTGGTAAGAGTTAACAGGAATACACGGTCAGTAATAGTGTTTATTTCTGCCTGACATGTTGTATAATGAATGCATTTATCCGAACACCGATGATATTCTTAGATTTCGTTGATAGGTGTAAGAGAAACCAAGAAACTCTTTTTTGATAGAAATTATCATTCCTAATTAATTTTATGTTTTCATATGTATCTAAACACATTTGCAGCTTTTTGGAATATAAAAATTCAAATTTGTTTTTGAAATAACTGTGAATGCAGAAATTTCAATATATTTATCTCCAATTATGAATTTGAGACAAAATTATGAATTAAATTTTCGATTTGAGAACATTCATTGATAGACCAGAATTTATCAAATATTCTCATAAACAATTTTTTTTCTGTACAGCGGTATGATAAGTCAACTTTATTTAGTCAATCTTCTTCGACACGTTTGCAAGCTTAAGCTTGTATTATACATTATCATTACACAGAAACGGGAAAAAGGTTTAACTATTATCCACATTAGCAAAACATGCATATTCATTTATATATTACTCATAATTTTGTGATTTATTGAAATTTTACTGCAATCTGATTTTCTGCGGATAATTTATATTATAATCCTGAGAACGTGTGAAATGTAATAAAACACAAGAAGATTTAATAATTATCTTCCATTAATTCCAAGAAAATAAATGTGAACAAGAGAGAAATAAAGTATATTAGCTTTTTGAACAGGCATTAACGCATCCACGTCCATGGTATTAATATGCCATCTAATATGAGTAAAAACGTACAGTTAGTAAGCAGATGTTTGACTGCCTCTAAGCAGAAAATGACAGCTTAATATATGAACCCAGGAGAGTTTGGAGTTTGAAACGCTCCCCGCCCAGAAGTGGGAACTCGAAATGTTGAATCGTGGAGTTGGACGATCAACTGAAATGTGAAATGCAGCACGAACTGTGAGAGACACATACAATTGAGGGTTTGGACACGAGGAAGTTTCTTGAAACAATTAGAGACATTCGTGGCGAGTTGTCAGCGTAGGAATAGGAATATTAAGGAAATTAATGTGTCACACAGCCACCGTGCTGCCTCAAGTGTCAAATCATCCGCTAATGCCGCCTGCTTTCATTAGAACATTTATGGTAAGTGGCACAATTTCAGGCCACTCTAGTACTACGAGTACATTAATGTCACTGGTGCTTAAAAAGTTCTAATAGCAATGTTGCATTTTTTAATCAATTATTGGAGGCATAGAAATCTCTTAAGTTGCGGTGAACCTCAGAGAACACATTAATTATGTTATATGAAAATGGGAGACGGGACCGGGATTCGAAGTCGGGACCTTGAGCTTAACGCGCTCACGCGCTTTCCAACTGTGCCATCCCATTCGTCTCCCAAATTTGGTTCTCCAATTCTCGTTCACAAACACAGAAATTTCTTAAATTGCGGTGAACCTCACCGCCACGTAACAGATTAATTATGTTACGTTAAATGAAAATACGACCCAAAACAAAGTACTGCCTAAGGGAGTCGCTTCATATGAGGAGCGTAGTCTTTACGAGACCACCTCAGAGGTCTTTGGGTCTCGCAAGTTGAATGAAAGTGGTAGACGGGCGCGGGAGGCAAACGGGATGGCGCAGTTGGTAAGCACATGAGCGCGCTAAGCTCAACGTCCCGATTTCGAATCTCGGTCCCGTCTCTCATTTTCATTTAACATAACATAATTAATTATTGGAGAAATGAAATTTGAATTTTACTTCATTAATGGATATTGCTTCGATTTCCTTCATCACACATTGTACCAGTAGTCTGAAGTTAATCTGTACTTACAATAAAATTACAATTATCCTTTTTTTAAATTTAATTTATTACTTCAATCTGATGTTATATCAAAATGAAACAACATAGATCCTCTTCCCAACCTTAAGCAATACGACATTGAAAGTTTCGTTTCAATGATTCCGTATTATTTTGTGAAGCTAACATCCGTGGATGTGATTCAGGATGCTAATGTAGACCTACATCCAGAAGTACGTAACTCTCTAGGAGTATTAAATCACCAACATTAATAAATGATATGTTTCTTAGATAGCAATGGTAATTTGAAAAATATTTGAGAAAAAAACACGTGAATTAAGCCGCTGCCGAAAGTTAACTAGCTATTTAATTCATTTACACTGACATAATATTTCAAATTCAGTCCGTATTTTGGGTTCAGTCCGAAGGTGATCTTTTGTCATGCATTTTTGGGATCGGAGCACTTTCCTATTTCTAACTGAACCTGAGTGAATAGGGCCTAATTCACACACACCCACTGCTAAGAATATTATATTTATAGTCAGAATTCAAATGTATTATACTGCAATGTTCTTCTAAAGTGATAAATCCATTTTAATGATGTAATTATAAGTGATAATAAAAAATTAATAGGAAGCGAAATTTAGTTCTTAAAACTTTAACAAATATCCCGAGCTACTTAACAGGACAGAAGATCGAAATCTTTCTGACTTTTTTCTTTTGTTTCTTTCAAGATATCTTCTTTTTAAAATGTAGTGTAATGCTCTGAATAGTAGATTTTCGGGCTCATTATGTAGGCCCAACCAAAATGTAAAATTCTTGGATAAAAACGTTTACAAAAGACGACTGCTGTAACTGCATTATGTAGTATTTCTTTTCAATCTAGTTCTTTACTAACCCAGTCACTTTCATTCAGCAGTGAGTCAAACCTCAGAACCCCCCTTCCCCCCTCATCCCTTTGCCTGCAGAGTCCTCGTCGCTCTGCGGGAAATGCTTTCAAAAGAACGGCGTTCAACTCTTGTAGCTGCTGCACGCATACCGGAGTGAAGGATAAAGTCTAAAAAAAGGAACCGGCCACCGGAGGCAAATAGAAAAGTGCCATGCCCCGAACACGAACCGACGACTTCAACGATACACTTTTGGAAGTCGCCCACAATTCATATTGCAACAATGTAAGGGATATTTATAAACACAACATGAGACCTCTATAGAGACGTTGAATAGCCAGGTAGTCCTGAAGAAACTGTTGGAGTACTGTTGAAAGCAATCTATTGTTCCGTGCCAAGCGCTTTCGTAAAGCGTTTTAAAACAGAAACTAGTAGGAGGTCCGTAACTACTCAAATATTTATAGATATTCTGGACAATGTGGGGAGTAGATATTATAGCCTTTCTTCTCAAATCGTGCTTGGCTATGTTCTATGGGGTGCAATAGAAATAAATACTTAAAGCAAGATAAAAGAAAATTAATGACCATCCATGAATGCATGATACAAAACATCATGTCTCGAAAGTGGGGGGATGATAAAACGATTTCAGAACTTTCTGAAACTATTTCAGTATTACAACATGGAGAGTTATTAACAACTGATATTATTGTTGGGATTTGCTCTGATTTGAATTTTACAAACACTAGTAAAAGTAATTAAACAATAATCCTCAAGAGAGATATTAAATTTAATTTCATCATATCTAGAAACGGATCAAATGAACTCATTGATGGTGCGACCATTAATTCAAACATGTACGATGTAAATGCATCCCACATTTACCTCGTTTTATGGATCAGTTAACTGCATTATCATGCATTGGCGCAGATATTAAATTAGGAGCAACTGCACATCTATAGTACTTAGAGAAACACTAAACAGAGTTGTATCCACTCCAATAATTCCTCCAGATAGGACACAGAATTGACGTGTGTTTTACATGCGTATGTGTCGAGAAAATGAATCATTATTATTCAATGCACTGTAAGTATTAACTTGACTATAACTATATGCCTATTCACTTTTGTTTATATTCACCCACTCTTAACCCACATTTTCCCTCGAAACGCATTTTGCGAGCCAAATAATTTGCTTCATTGTCTATTGAAAGTAAAACCCGTGTTATTGCCAAGTTTTAAAGCATAAGCTCGAAAAAATGATTTTATTTTTGCCTAAACCGAATAGCACGATGTATACCTTCACAAAGAATTACCAAAATGCGAATTAAAGTAAACAAAAGGGAAAATGCGCTATATTATTCAAGTAAGATTAATCTCTTTTTTCACTATTAATGATTTGTTGCACGACTCCCCTCTATTTAAGTATTTTCCCGGTTTAGAGAAAATGTTGCATACTACCCTTTCAATATGAGGAGCTACTCGCTTGGCTGAGTGGGTGCAACTCCCACCATTGTGAAAAGAGCGGATCGACCAGGATATGAAATTGAGCCAGGATCATCCTTAAGAATACATGAGGCCAAATCCAAATCCTATTTATTAACAAACTAAACACTATTGATTATATCGGTACAGCTCTACACAATTCCCAATCATAATGAAATTAAAAGTACAATCATTCTGGAGTATCCGAAAGATACCGAGCCGAAAAGATTAACCAAAATAGAAGTCACAAATATAATTGTTCCAAAACAAGAATTTGTCTCGGAGAGGAGGCTTGCCTCCGTCTGCTGAACCCTCCGCCTCGTGGCCACCTGGAAGGAGGGACGTCTTGGAGGGGGCAGGGCCAATTGCATATATTTTATTAGGTGGCGTGATTATGACGGCATCAATACTCATTTTTACTGGTCGGTCCAGAACCTCGCCACCAAGGCGCATCGCTGACAATGTCGTTCCCACGACAGCCGCCGTCCAACGGTCAGCTGAAGTGAATTGTCCGTTCTCTGCACAATCGTGGGTCCAGGTTCCACCACGAGCGTACAGAGAAAATTAATCATGACTGCGTACATTATAATAAGAAAGATAATAAAATTGATGTTGAATAAATACAAAATAAATGGGTATCGTAACAGATTAATATAATGTAATTATATAGAACATATCTACATTAAGGTAATTTAAATACTTCCACATCTTTCAGCCTTAGCATCCGACAGAGCGAGGACGTGTCACAATTTCTCACTCGTGTGGCACAGAGGAATATGGATAGCATATAAAAACTGCTTGCTATAGAAACCAGTAAATAAATACGAAAGATAGAAAAGAACATGTTATACTGAGAATAGATAAGGCAAATGACAGATGCTAGACGAATCGAGTAGTAAAGCATTCCTCATAAGAATACACTAACTTACATTGAATGGAGAGAATAGGTAGAGAAAGCTGTGAATCCCAGAGCACATATTTATGAATAAAAATGCGCCGAGAGACAAATTGAGAAGAAGTACAAGGACTATTTAGCAACGAAACAAGGGTTTCAGTACAGGAGTTATTTTCACAACTCAAGCAAACTTTTAACTTAATCAGTATAGAAAAACTGCACACACTGTATGAACGCATATCTGTTAGTAGAATTTCTGAAAATTCGTACACACTAACATTCCGGTAAACATATTCTTGTATTAAATCCAAATTCTCACACACACGAGTACAACAATAAATGTTAACACTTCAAACCATTAGTTATTAATCTACTTATTAACGATTTATAGAGGGTTCGAAGTATTTAAAAATACTAAACAATGATACATACAAATTTCTTGTAATTTTTTTGGCCAAACCACCTTGCACCTTCCTACCATGAACAAATGTTGCAGAAGAACATTTCATGTTTGTACTCCGATAGGATACTTTAATAGTATGTGAGGGTAATAAGGGAGGTACCCTGGCCAAATAACGTCCACTTAACATTAAATCCATTTTTCTGTAAATACTATTTAAATGCTGTTTAAAATACACAATTCGAAAGAAAAAAATAACAAATTTATGAATAGAAAAATACTAGTTGTGAGGTACAACTATTTACAATTTTCATGTCTTTGGCGTCCTTAAAAATTGTGTGTTTATTCTCGCCTGTTGGATGCATAAGGCGCTGGATGCAAGCACGTATTAGTAAGGATTATAAATCTTATAAAACATAAAAGTCACAAAAAAATTTGATTCTTAGAAGACAAAATAATGTAACAAAGAAGTATCTAACCCGTGTAACTTAACTTCAAACTTGTGTTAAAATTCTTTTAAATATATATTTTTTAATTTTTGCATTTTATATTTCTAAATAGTACTGTGATGCCGGTTTTTACAAGCTTTTAAGTTCACCTGTTAGTATGTTTGGGCCAAATCTTGCAACTGAATTTTAAACCAGTTCCACCCAACTTATCGAGCTGAAATTTTACGGTTGTGTGTGGTTTGCATAACAATAGATGATTATGGTACCATTGTACAAAAATCTACCCCTAAAGGGGGCGAAATAGCGTTATGTATGCGTGTACATCCCACCATAACTCTATGACGCCTTGAGTAATTTCAACCAAACTTGGTACAAAGATGACTATCTGACAACAAGTACTGTAGAGATAAGACAATCCAGGCACCCCTATGAAAGGAATGGGAAGGGGTGACTCGTAAAAATTATAGAAAAAATATATTAGATCGGAAACAATATGTTTCGGCATGATGTTTCTTTCAGAAACTTAAAAGTAGTATTAGTACATAAAATTCATGACACCTAAAGCATTTACACTTTGTATTTCATATTTTAAAAGTATCTACGTTTATAAATCTTCTAAGTACATGTACCTACGAAGAGAGACCACGGAACGGACATTTTTATAGTTAAAATTGTTTGATTCTCAATTTTACATACAATTATTTTTTACTTCGCGGTACACCACTTTTTATACAAAAGTTTCTTTTAAAAATGTTTTATACGTTAATTCGTTTTAATAGAAAGAATTTCAAAGAAGTCCTCAGATCCTTGAGGAATGACGCGTCACTGAAATCTGGTGGTAAGTGTGACTTGCATTCGACCTAGTATATTCCAAAGGGTGTGTACTATGTGTGCGTGAGCAGCAATGTAAGTCATTTTGATAAAAGTATGTTTTATGTAGGTGTAACATCAGGACCAGTGCAGTCTATAATTTTGAAATATTAACATTTTCAAGCATTTTGCTAGCCGGAAATTCCTAAGGAGATTAAGGGTCGGGCCAGTCGCCGCCAAATAAGGAAAAATACCCGGCTCTAAGCCTTCCCGTTCATTGTGTAGAGGCTGAACAGTTTCCATCTAGTTCTGAAAATTGAGTAGGAATGCCCTCAGAAGAATGTTGCAGAAGCGCGTGGCGAGTGTGAATGGAATATTTCCAGCGGATGTAGAGTGCTCAATGCGTTAGCGAGGGCGTGATCACGTGACCTCCGCTTCTGTATATATTAGGAGGATTGAAGATCCTCAGAGGCCTTTCAGACTTTCTGCGGAAGTGTTAGGAAGTAGCCAGGTTATTTGAGATGTTACTTGGTTAGTGTTGGTCATCAGACAACTGAGAATTGCTGCGGTAATTCTATTACATTGCTATTAGGCGCGAATGACAACTTGGAACAGTTAGTTATTTCGGGATAGCAACTTGTAAATTTTTGAGATTCGGATAATCTGGGTAGATTTCCGAGTTAATTTATAACACCAGTATTTATATCTGTGTGTAATTGTTGCTTTTAGATAGCAATAACTCTGTAATAACAAATTCAAGCTTGTATTTATGATTTGAGAGTTCGTTCAAATTTGTAAATACGCAGATTTCAATTTGACTTGTATTAAAGGAATATTTTATTGTTATTACACGTGTGTTTGATTGCTTGGAGAAACCAAGCTGGTGGCAGAGAACTCTACCATAAAGGTTGAGGTTTATGGTTGAATCCCGCTTCTACCCAAAAACTACCCACATCGCATCTGGGCTTGTGGTGTGCCGTAAGAGTAGGGTGAGCATTCTTTAACTATGGGCGTTAATTGTTGAGCCTACCTTATATTAATAATATGATAAATTCAGAAATGTTTCGAGGGTATCGCTTCAAATACATTAAAATATTTAACATAGCTACACAATAAATTTGATCGAGAGAATGAGATGTTTTCTTTTAGCTTCATTTTACGTTGTAGCACTTATAATTCTTGAAGTTTTCTTTTTAATTTGGCTAATAAATACTTCAATAGAAGAACTGTATGACGGATTCCTCTAAATAAAGATTTTGTAAAAGCAGTTATGAGTAATTACATTCTAATCACTCTTGAACATAAGATTACGAGAGGTGATAAAAACTGATCAGTGACAAGATTTTGGATTTCGTAAAGTGTTAGCCCTGCCTATGTGATACTTCTCAAACATAACCTTTTCTCATTATTTTCACTGTTAGCAAGATACTTCTTTCCTCGCATTTGAACATTGTCTGGAAAACGCTGTTCTATGATACTTTTCTGAGATTATATCGTTCGAATGTTGCTTAACGCCAACTTATGTCATCGGCTTTTTGTTGTTTCCATCCCCATCATCATCGTGATTACCTCTTTTCCTTTCCAGCAATTTTCACTCTCATAATCATGAGCAATCTACCCAGTAATAGTATATCGCCGTTAATACACTAACTGCAAATGGAACGATGATCACACATTCACCATCCCCATATCCCACAATAAGAACTGACCAATAGGAACATCTCCATCTCACTCCTCCTCGCACCAGCCGCTGCCAACGTTTCTATTGCGACGCGATACGACGCTGCGACCCGGTCCCAAGAGTCCTGGCGATGGGCCATATCCGCTTTATCTCCCGGCGGAAGAGGGACCACCGCAGGCAGGCAGCGACTGCGTCCCTTTAACTGTCCTTTCCCCCACCCACTCACCCTCGCGCCTCGCGCCGCGCCGACCGACCGACAGACAGACGCCCAAGCGTCGCTCTTGTGTCAATATCAGCAGATACTACATGCGAGAAGTACCGAAGCACACGAGGAAGAGAAGTGACGCGGACAGAGAGAAAAGGAGTCGGATGAGGAAGTGATTGTGGGAGAAAGGGAGACGATCTCCCTCAAGAGATGAAGGTGTAAGGGAGGAAAAAACAAGGGAGGGATACCGGGCGTCAGAGTTTCAATCCTCACCGTCCGGTTGGGAATTAGACGAAGCTCTTCCGACCGGCGACGGATTAGGAAGTTTGTTTCAGGATATAACGCACTGTTTTACGAAGCTTATTATCGTCAGTCCCTCGTTTGGGGAACGAACGATGAGGAGGATTCAGTTCCCTGGGAATAAAAAGGGGGAGAAGGAACTAGCGGTGGAACGGAGAGAGGGAATGAAGTTCAATCGTCTCGGAAATCCCTTCGAAAGAAGTATACCCCCGACTACTATCCTTATTTAGACTGACGTAACAATTATTCTAGAGTCATTCCTCTTCATATACTTTTAAAGTATAGTTACATTGGGATTCTTTTTAACAATCAGCTTTTGAAATTTTTGGAGAGCGCCCTCCCGTTTTGTTTTAAGTCTCAAAATAAGACATTCATATACATTTTGTATTTTGAGGGTCACTACCGAACTTGAAAATTTTGACATTCTTGATTATTTTTTAATTTTATGAGTTTCTTGATATTACACTTTTACTGGGTCCAAAGGTGTAGAAATATTTTCACATTTTTGTCATTCATGCTAACCGTATAAAACATTATTTGCACTCCGTATAATGGACATATTCCGATATCATTTCGTTTTTAAATTTAACTTTTGTAAACGTATTAAGTTAAATTTTTTTACCCCATTCAGAAACTTTATTTCACTTAAAATGAGTGAAATGGGTGAATATGTTTGGAGCGTTGTCGATCGTACGTTTGGTCATTATACAGTATGATGAATGAACCATTCTTAAAAAGTTTTGTCAATTTTGGAAAAAAGAGACATTAAATTAATATTATTTGTCTTTCAATATTTTACATTATAAATTTTTTAAAATAAACTTTTAAAGTAAATTCATATATTATCTCAATATTTATAATTGTGGTGGTATATGTAACATATAATTCAATATATTAAAAATGTTAGGTTGGAATATAAATACGATGCTATATTAATCATAGCACGTTTATACTTCAGATAAGACGAAACCTACAATCTATAGATGAAACGCTGTGTGATCAAAAAATAATTATAAATTTACCTGTAAATGTCGTATATCCACAATGATATATAAATGTGAAATGCGAAAATGAGTCTGTTTTATACCTATTCATGTCTAAACCACTGAACCGATCGAGATGTAATTTGGCAAGGAGAAAGTTTAGAAGTTTAGGCAGGTTTAAAAAGTTGAGTTTAGAAAGTTTAGACAGTTTAGATCGGTTAAGAGACAACGATGAGTGGTAATATTGTTCGTCTCGAAGAGTTCTACTAAAAAGAATACGACATCATATGTCTATCTACAGAATTTAACCTAAATTATCGAAAAAAGGGTTGTTAAAAATACTTCAACTCAAAAAAGAAATTTAGGAGGAATAAATCAATCATAATAAAATTTAATGGGTTCTTTGTTTTGTGCATTTAACAAAGATAAAATACGCCTTTAAATAGTTTAGATATAACAAGCGTTTTAATTAAATGGTGCAGCTGCACTGCGTTCTTGTCTTCCCTCGGAAACGAAAATTCGACCGGTGCGGCCCTCGGCGAGTGGGCCCGTTCTTCCTGAGATGCTGAGATGAATAGAGACAATTCCGATGTAATACCAGAATTAGACCACCACTGAGGTTAAGGAGGACATAATCAACCCTAGGACACACATGAGTGAAGTGGGAGGATCATGTAAAAATATTTTATTGAAAAAGACGCTATTAATCCATAGATTTCGAATCTTTCAGGTAAAAAGGTACATGATACAGTATAAATTCAGCAGATAACGGAACTAAATACCACTGCTGTACGTATACGTATACTGTACGTTAACCCCTCATTGAATACCCCTATTTAAGGTTCAAGTGGTGAGCTAGACTAATTGGTGACGTTTCAATTGATTTGGTTCTCTCACAGAAAACGTAACATTGATTGATAGAGAGTGGTTTCTTCAAAGTATATTTATTCTTGCCGCTCGAGGTGAAACTCGAAATGGAGTATACAATCAAGTTTTGTATTAAATTTGTATCATTAGTAATATGTAAAATTAGGATGTTTTATGTATGTTTAAAAAACCAGTAAGTAAAATTATTTTAATTTTATGATACAGATTTATTTTTATTCTTTTTCCTGAGTAAAAGAAGATTGGTCTAGAAAATATACTGAGCAATACGAATAATCAGCTACATTTTTGATATATTGAATACTGAAAAGGGAGAATACATTAATATATTGCAACATAGTTACTCGATCGTACGGGTAGTTTACAGTAATTAGGAATCAAATAATTTTTCGATCGTAGCAAATGAATTCAATGTCATTAATATTGTTATGTATTTCAAGCGAGGATTGAAAATGCAACTTATTGTTTCCTGGGAGGGTGATAACGTGTTAATTGACTTTCCATTTATACTTTTATTTTGGCGTACAAATTAATATGACTCATGATATGTGACGTGTTCTTAATTAGCTAATTAATCTGCGCTTTTCTGCTACATGCAATATTCACCGCTGCTGGCGAAGATATTCGTTGAACGTAACTACATTTCTATTTGCACTATTGCATGAATATTCGAAAACAACGAAGCCTACATACAAATGCACCAGCAAATTTGAGACGCTTTTTCGATAATTGTAAAATTAAATGCGGATAGTCAAATAAAAAAAATATTCAGTCAGAAAAATGCTCAAGGGCGTTCATATGAAGTTTTCCCGGATTTGTGAACAATCAAATTATTCTATCGATAGTATTAATAAACATATCACATCAAAAAATGAAAAGATATAATTACGCCAATTGTTAATTTTAGTTTAGAGAGATATCGATATGAACCAAACTACGATAACTGAATTTGCATTTATTGTTTCAATAGCTCCTTTGAAATATTTCTTCAGAGTCACATAGTAGTCTTACAATCTCGCATCTTAATTTATGGCAAAAGCCATTCTTACAATTCTATTGATTTTGGCGATTATCTTAGCGATGCACATATGAGGTTCCCTCTATGTCTTGTAAAGGGATCGAGGTTGGGAAAATATTTTTTACGTCACCATCTCACCTAAAAGGGAACTAAAATCTTCTGAAAACTAATCAACAGAAAGAGTTGGTCTATGGAATGTCAGATAAATCTATTACAGTGGAATACTTGAACACGCAGCTCGGTGAGGCGTCTAGAGCAAAATATACATTTGTTGGTTCGTCCTCACTGATGAGATCAAAACACTTTTGAAAAAGCACAACGCCGATCATTACCCCCTTTAATCTCATAAGTTCCCGTTGATGATGGTGACCACAGTAAATAACTTAAACTATAACAATATTGTCCCAAAACCAATGGTACATTCAGTATTATTTCTGAGTATTGCCCAAGGGGACGTGTTTCTCTCAAATAATTTTCTTCATTTTTTAAATGAAGCTTTTAGAATCGTAACCAACTTATACATCTCATTTTCCGTAATGTAATCAGTATTGTACATCGGGTATGCTCAGCATGTTTTTAGAAGATGAAGAGTGAAGATGACTAATGGTCACGAAAAACAGTTTTTAATGGATTTCTCATTCACTCGCACCTGTAACCTCATGAGACGATAGTTTGCGAATAGTACAGGAAGAGCAAATGTATCTAATGTGTGAAACTGATCAAGTGTGTTAGCATAGGATACGTGAGATGAACACTTGAAGGAATTCAAATACATATGATAAACTTCACCTAATCTTCGATACAAAATACGTGAATATGTGGCACATAGAGTTTAAACATGGAAGTACGGCTAAACAAATTAAACCGATCATTCTGAACAGCCTGTGGAGGTGAAATCTTGTAGTTCTCGCATTAACTACACCTGGCGTGCTGATGCTCATTTAAATATCCGAGTTTCCGAACGGTGTTCAGTTAATTTCGTGGATTCACAATTATAAGTCATGATCCTGAAGTCTCGCGGTTTGAGGATCCATACCCCGGAGATACGTTTCTATCTATAGTGAGAGGAGAACGTGAACGGCGCTTAAAATCATACTTCCTGAGGTATAAAGGACAAGTAAATTGAAGTATCGAAATATGAATGAATCTGGAGTATGTAGTACGTAAAATGTGAGGTCACTTACCTCGCAAACTCCGTGGAAAAGTTTCGCATCACTAGAAACGCACTGACGACGAGAAAAACAATGCACCCATATACGTACGGTACTTCATTTTATCTCTAGAACTGGTTCTCCGTCATTCTATTGAGTCATTCCATGCGAAATCGGAGAAAATAGGACCCTCATATCTCAGAATTGGATAATTTTATATATGTTGGTACCTATTTATACTATCTCTTTATAAGAAAAACACAATAATTAGGATTTCAATCTTTTTCTTCAAGATTTGGATATTTGCCCCATTTACGACGCGTTTTGAAATATTTAAATGTCTTCAAAACTATTTGAGGAAGGGAATTGAAATTTGTGACGTCTTTAAATTTGCATGAACTTTAATATGATGTGCAACGTAATTATGTAAAAAGATGACAACAAATTTAAAACAATATTAGAAAAATTTATTTTTAATAACTCAAAATCGATATTATAATTGTTTTGAAAAAATCTTCTTGTACTAAGTAACATTTTTACAACGCATGTAGCAAATTTGAAGATGAGTATAGGATCATATCGAAATACATGATTGCTTATAGCAATGCACGTTAAATTAACTGATATGAAAATATTTGAATATTCCATACTTCATCATGATGGTGACAGCCCACATAAGCATCTCTCTCGACCATCGCTGATTTTCCGTCCATTACAGCAAACGAGTGTCTTCTGTACAGGAAAGATATTACCTTAGCCTTAGGTCGAGAGGAGTAGCGAGGATACTTCTCTGAAGACATAGGCTCACTATCGGAATAAAAGTAATATATATCATATTTCGCACTTGTATAGAAAGCGGTCTACATGAAAGATAGATTTACGAAATTATGCGTATTTTATTCTGCAATGACAGATTAGAGGCAAAAAAGATACAGTAATGTCTGGTAAGGCTAGTAACAGCCGGTTCGCTCGCGCAGATCCGCACGGCGAATTGATTGTACCTATGGGCTGCAAAGGAAGAATTCATTTTCCAGGTGTAGACAATTAAAGCAAGAGCATCCAGCCGTCATGCGAGGACTCATGAGTGGAATGTTCCACTACGTCCAAATCCAGTACTAAACCGTTATCTACAGGCATAGGTTTGTTTGATATTCACCTCGACATGTTCTAAATGTCAGAATTTCCTTAGAAGAAGTACAAAGATTGTATCATAAGAGACGTATACGTATGACGTTTACATTAAAAGTTTTTGCAATTCCTGGAGCACATATTTCAAGAAAATGAATCACATGTTATTTCGTTTCACTAAGAGGCATGCACAGTTTTAATATTTAAGACGAATTGCTAATATCATAGCTTTGTCGTAACATTAGCAAATTAACTGAAAATAGATGTTTCGAAATCTAATTTTTTTCTTCGTAACTTTCGTAACAAGTAGTTTGAAAAAAAAAAATTAAATTTCATCATGCAGATTGCGTAGCCTGCCATTCAAATATAATTGGGCACTAATACTTTTTAGATATCCACCCAGGCAATTAAGGAAAAAATTGACATGTTGAAATACTGATAGCTTCATATTTAATTGCATTTTGTATTTTCAAATAAATTAAATTTTCATAAGCATAAATGTTCAAAGATTAAGTACCATGATTATTGGTAGTAATTCAAAATATATTTTTATCAGAAAATAATAAAACTTAATTATTGAAAATTGTAGATTAATTATTTTATCCTCAATTTGGAAAGGCAAAAATCTCGTCCATTTCATTGGCACAAGGGCGTTCAAATACGTACCAACAGACACAGTGTTTGAAAAGTATTTTATGTGTAATTTATGTAGTTTATTATGCGTGCTTCTTAATACGATAATACATTCTTTCCTGGCGGGTTCATAAATGACCATATATCAAAAATGAAGAAAATAGTAAATTGTATACTGTAAAATATTACATAAATATATTTGACACAGTGGACAGCAATTATCTGTTTATGTGATATCACATTAATGTATATGTAATAATTTGAAGCCAACACTATTATTGTATTTTAATTAATTTGAAGCACAGATTGTTTTGTGTTTTTGAGAGAATAATACTTGTAAAAATATTTCGTTTTATATCGATTGAAAATGTCGCTTCATTGAAATTCTCGTGGTTTGGTACCATTGGTGTATAGTTTTTTTTTCTTCTTACTTTCCAATTATTAAAATATTGCATAAGGGAAGAGTAGTTCAAAATGATCAATTCCTACAGATCTTATGGGAATGGGCCTAAAAATTCATATTCTCAAAATTTCGCGTTGATGTCTGGTGTCGCTTGCGTAAACGTTTGATTGTGCGTGAAAAATTATGTTCCTCAAAAACTCTCCATCAAAACGATATTCTTAAGAATTAAATTTGGTTATAAAAGGGAGGTGTGTTTCTGAGCAGTTGTTTCCGATATCATTTACTTCCAGTACATCTCATTCGATTTCTAAATGACAAAAAACTAAAAATTAAATGTGAAGGCTTTTTCATCATTATTTTCCCACTGAATTATGATCATAAAATTGAAGGGGGAACTCTCTTACTAATATTATGAAGGAAAAATGTGTTTGTATATAACGGAGCACATTAATAGAATCACATGACCGGAAATTCCACCAGGAGAAGATTTGTAGAACTCAAGACAAAAAGTTGCGCAGAGAGTTTTATTAGAGGAACTGTGAAGATGATATAGATTTTACAGCAGTTTCTAAAAATTCTGCGCATTAACAACAACACAAAAATCAACGTCGCTTTAATTGGTGGATGTTTTAAATGTACGTCGTGGAATTTTGCGACTCATCTGGGAACCTCTGATAGCTATTCAATTCTAAATTAAGAATAATGGCCTTTATCTAGAGTTAAGTAACTTTTATATTAGTAGAGTCAAATTCATTATCCAATTATATATTTTTTTCAATGAATACATTTCTGTTTCCCAAAGTTATATTTCTATATTTTTCTTTACTTTTTGACACATTGTACATTATGAAGCGTATTTAATAGCGTTTAACCAGATAAAGTAAATGTAACCTTAATGCAGAGTAACATGTCGTACTTGAACCTTTGAAGGTCAGGTGGGGTGTATCTGACTATCGCTATTTCTGAAACACAAGTTTATCTCGTAAGCTGAAACTTTGTTTACCTTCCTAACAGTTCTATCACAGGTTGACAGGGTCTGATTTCGCTGGAATTGTCGATGTCTACGCGGTAATAAACCGCTTTTGTTCGTGCTGGGGTTTCTCATTTGTGAAAAATATTTATCAAGTTTAGGGGTAAAGGAATAGCATTTCATTGATTTTTGGTTTTGATATTTTAACAAGCTAATTAAATTTAAAATAAACGAAAACAAGTGAATGCAATAAGTTTTATAATGAATAAATTTTATTGTTTAAACCTCTGCCACGAAACGTCTTCAGGTTACATCATTCACGTAAGTACACTTTGCGTAAGTACACTTTTTTATTACTGATAAATTTAACATAAAACGAAGTGAAATGATGAAATATGTAACCCAGATAGGAGTAATATCAGAGTAGTTTTAATTATCTGTTCACATTCCGAGAAAAAGCGCAATTTCTTTTTGGGGTGACAGTATACCTCACATGACCATGTTTCTAAATCGTTACCCGACAACTGAAGTGTCAAACAAGTTTTTATAAGAAAGAAGTATAAAAATTTGATACATTTTCGAGTTACAGATATTTTCCATTTTTCTGTTTTATTATTGCTGGTGCTTCATGGCTTCTAATAGTAAAATAACAATTTTGTTTCACTAATAACAAAATATAAAAGGGTTAAAGAGTATTTGTTGATGTTGTAGATACCTGAATTTTCTTCTCATTTTTATGAAATCTAGGGAAAATATGTTGTTCTCTACTTGCTTAACGAACTCGACGTCACTTGTATATTTGTACTGGTGTCGTAATTTTGGAGATATCTGCTCTCAATGAACTGTTCTTTCACGCGTACTGGTTTGAAACGACTTTTTCACTCAATTTCCCTAAGTTTGATAAGTGTCAAATCAATGTTATTAATTTGCATACGAGACACACAAACATTCCTTATCTGTATACACTTTCAAAATTGGTTAATTCAAGCCTAAAGGGACCTGTGAAAAATGTGAATAGTCAAATAGTCACTTATTTCGATAAAAAAGAAATATTGCAGTTTTAAGTTCCGTTTAAGAAATGCTGTGTTACGAAGAATTCAAACTTGAACTAATAGCAAAGCTAATGTTACTAAACAACAATTGTAAAATTTAAAACGGTTTTGTAAAGTAGCTTTTTCACAAAACCCATTTTTAAAATCTATACTTCAATATATAAAAATACTTACTGGAATACGGCAATGATACAGAGTTGCTACGTTCAATAACGTAGTCATTTCAAATATTGTGAAATAAATCTGAAGGTTTTTGCTTGCTTTTGTCCGATTAGTGTAAGAATCACGAGTTTAACTGCTCGGGGTAGCGCGATTTTTTCGATGTCAGATCAAGAGTCAGTTCAAGAGTGGGAATAGGAACGGAAAGAGGGATCCAATAATTCTATTAAAAAACATGAAACAATATACGCCGTTATTGTAGCTGATAACAGGATTTGTAATCTAAATAATACCAATATTGTGTTGACTTTAAAAGTTCAAAATATCCAAAATCGAATTATTCTGTTTTTTTTATTGGTATAAAGGATAATTCTAAAGGACTAATAAAAAACGTTTGTGTTAGATAAGAATTTGAATTAAGAAAATTGGAATTAGTCAAGACTGACTGTATTGGGATCACCCTTCACGCGTCGCAGGGTACTCGTGTCCTGTGATCCACTGACGAAGCATCTCGATTTCTATTCTTCGATCGTGCTCGACATCTAAGCGTCAATGAAACCGAGTGTCCAATGCGCTGAGCTGAGTGGCAGTGGAGCAGAACGCGCCGAGGGTAAGGGTCACTGTGAGTCCCTCGTCCGCAGCTAAGCCTCCACTGCCCACCAATGCCTCCACCGCCCGACACAGCAGTGCACTTAGGGCAGCGAGATTAGCGCTATCCCGACGCGCCGCGCCGCGCACGGACTAATCCTCCAGTCTGGGTCAGCGTCGCCCGCTGTGTCGTTGCTACTCCGCCGTTAACGCCCTCTTTCCTCTGGAGCCATGCCGTAGTCGCCTTATTGGCCATTAGTACGAGCTCGCGTTTTGTGTGCTCACGTCTATTCTACATGCAGAGACACGGTCATTAAAGGGTCTCGTAGATTTTCTTTTGCTCCTAGATTCTCTCCCGTATTTATCCTTGTTGTGAGAAATCGTTTTTATTAACTCATCGCATAATTCATAGTCTATATTACCTCCACCTTTTCCGTACTAATTTCATATACACGGCATTACGTACTTTGAAGCTGTTCCACAAGCGTAGGGTTATAAACGATAACTGTATAGTCGCACAGCATGCAATTTACTTCATTGAATTGACTGTTATTGTGACCTGAGAAAGAAAAGTATTCTTACAAACTATTTCTTTGCTAGCATATTTCTTTGTTCCATTGCTTTCATACAAAGTAGGAACATCCAGCAAGGATATCAACAGTACTCTTATTTATGAATGTCACAATAACTACCCGTCAGCTTTTACTCATTCCTCTAAACACCCGAGACTCTTAAACTAATAAATAAACAAGTGTTAGCATTTTCATATGCCATGAAAACTCCTAATTCCATCATCAACGTTTTCTTTCTTTATTTACACAATGAGACTAGTCATCTCCATTTACATCTTAACTAAAGTGAATACAACTTGTCCTTCTTCCGTAACAAAGCTGCGATTGCTTCCATTATCACTTTTCCCTTTGCTTTACCTTCACCCCCATCATCTCGCCTCTTCCGCCACTCCCATCCCGTCTCGTCGCCTCCGAGTGCTCACCATTGTAAACTGTGCATTTGAAGGGTATTAAGCGAGTGTGGAACGCGCGACCCGGGAATTGGCCCCCGCACTTAACGGACGTAACTCGACGTCCTCGCTTTCGCGGTTGCCTTGCCACGCGAACCCTTCCTTCCTTTCTCTCCCCCTCTTTCGATACACCCTCGTCCTCTTCATGCCTCCTCCCACCTCCCACCAGTCCTCAATCATTTACGTATCGTAACCCACGCATCTCTCTCATCGAGATATTCTCCCGTTGCTCCCGCACTCATCCCCGCGCTTATATCCTCAATCCTCATCCTATCCTCACTTCAGTGGAAGCCCCTCCATGCGCCATTTCCCAGCGGCTTCCGTTTCGGCACGTCCGAGCTTCCATGCTCGCTGCTCGCTGCTCACAGCGCGCGCCCAGTTGCAGCAGCGTATTGTTGTACGTACCACGCTCGCATCGTCGTGTCTGGTTCTATGCGTTCGTCTCCTCTTCGGAGTGTGCTCGTGTAACCAAACACTGTTGTTTTCAGTTACTGCTCCAGCACCCGAGCGAACTAAGTACCTTTTGCAGGGGAGCCGCATTTAGCCGCAGTGCAGTGATACCAGTTCCAGCTTCAGCATGTTTGTGTTCCTCCTTTCTCAAGGCATAAGCCTTCCTTGTCACATGTTACAACGCCGTGTTCTACACTTTTTTATTACTATCATGGGTTATTATTCATTTCAGGGTGAACAAGAGCGACTGATAAAATAAATACCACTTTTCCAAATCCAAAGTTTTCCACCACCGGGTATTTTTTCGAATCGAAATATTTCTGACTGAAGTCACAGAAACAATTACTCTTATTTAACGTCTAAAAACCTTTTTGCTCTTGAACGTATACGAGATTAATTTCTGATTATAAAAATGTTTATAAATAAATGAGATATTGATACAATTGAATTATGTCAATTAACTTCAGCTTGGATGTATGTTGTTTTTCAGACGCGTAACATACAAACACTAATTTTGGAGGGTATTAGATCTGTTTGAACACTTTATGATGGTTACGAGTCGGAACGAAGAATGCTTAATTTACTCACAGAAAAGATCTACAATGTGAAGTAACTACTGCAAACTCACCCAAACTGCGCTATAAATTAAATTGCACTTCTGCAGGTACAATTCTTTACAAATGTCGTCCCTAAAATAATCTTCATTTATGCCAAATTAGATAAATGAGCCCAGTATTGATTTTTAATCGTTGAAATCCACTTATGCATGCCCATGCATGAGAGGCTTTTTGTAGTTGCTTCAAATGTTATTGTTTTTTTTCTCAAAATGATAATTGTGTTTATTTAAAAAAATTGATGTGTTGTGACTTTGAAGAAATATATAGAATAAGCATAATACGGCGGATTATCAGAAATCATAACAATTTAAGTAAATTTCATCTCACATTCAAACTTGTTATATTTTATGAAAATATTATCACTTGTAAAATACCATTGAATAATACGAATCTTAACATTTACGCGGAAGTGCTCCGTAAAAGTACGGTTCAACTTGCGTGCTGCTTTCCTTCACTTCGTAACCTTCGTAGCGGCACTAAAGTACTTTCCAATTGCTCCACTCAACGGTTTATAGTTTTGTTTTCATTACTTCATTCAACTTTTTTAATAACACACTTTTTAATGCATTTGCGCTATGTAGCGAAAAACTGTTGGAAAATGAGAATCAATCATCTTTTGACATGAACTTCATCGTGATTATGAAAAGTTCACGAACAATATAATCATTTCAATTACAGTTTCGACACAGGTCTTTCCTTTACAAATCATTCAAGAAAATTACTGCGTTTTCTTTGAACCGTAGGACAATCCTCAGGCAATCACTTCTATTTGTTTCCCAGATAAACTCTTCTTTGTGCTTTACAGTGACATTTGTAACCATTTATGACATTCTTCAAGGTTATTCTGTCCGGACATTCTGTCAGTTTACCTGACAAATATGGTCTTTGATCAACTAATATTTTATTTGAACATTGATGAATTTCTTGTTTAAAGAGTTTAGATTTTTTGCATGTAAATCAATAACAAAATAAAACACGTAAATAATCTAACTTATTTTAATTATTAAATATCTTGTTAAAATCACTCCTCGGTTACTTGAAACTAATTGTTTCAAGTTCTATTAATATAAAATTACTTACCTGAATGATAATTTTCCCTCTTACACCACTACACATTTGCCATGTCGAAATAACTGTCAAACTCTCGTGAGTTAGTATAAATTTTCAAATAATGTGGTAATCAATCTCATTTGTTCGTTAGTATGAGAATTATTTATCTCTCTTAATTCCGACAGCAATGGTGTAATGTTAGCGTCTTCGCTTTCATAACACCGCTAAGCGGTAATTAGCGGATTTTAGCTGGGGTTGCCCTCACCTACTTCAGACAAATATCTGTTTGGTAGCATGGGTTCCCTAATGACCCAACATTCTTACCTTACGGTTTCCTTACGCAAGTCGTGGTTTGGTGGAAGAGCAGGCCTCATGGTTAAATAACCGAAGTATTAACAAATCAGGAGCTAAAATACTTCTCAAGATGGTTAAGGATGATAACATTTATTTCTGTGTGTTTGTTTTTACAGAGATTTAAAGACAGAAAAAAGTGATATATAACTGATATAGCTTTTCCATGGAAATAAATATAACTTTATGCTTTATCCAATCTCTTAAATAACATATGCCTCCTATTTAACTCTTAAACAGCATCCTACATTTGATAGAGAAAACTACGAAAAGTTTCACTGGCAAACACTCCACAGACTATGATTAACTTTACACTTTCAAACAACGTACAAATAATAAAGGAATAAATAATAGTTACTAGTCTGAGATACTCTCGGCCGTAAAAGGAAGTGGTGGAACGGTGTAACGAATAGATAACGGCGCTGAAAAAAAATTGAAGAGTTGTCTCGTAATCTCTGCACACGGACGCAAACACGACGAAGCAGACAAGAGAAAATGATTTGTATATTTACCGACCATTGTGGAAGGGAGATTGATACGGCGTTGCTGGTAGAAGCCTCACACTCCATTTCCGTCTGCATCACTGAGTCTGACGTTGGGTTGAACTCACATATCCTCTCCTCTATCGTCACCATTTTACTTTTATCATGTTATGCTATCCTTTTCTATCGATTAGTCTACCGCTCTTAGAGATTAAACCAAACATTATCTCTGCTAAACTAACATTTTTTTCTCAAAATAATTTGCCTTGTACAGAATCAGCGAAATGTGATTTATAAGTAGTACTGACACAAAAATTATAAATGTCATTTAGAATAAGACTAACTACGATTAGTAATTTCTTTTTATGTTGTTTCCTAGTCATGTACACTCTTCAAGCCATTATTATGCCCATACTACAAACGTTACACTTAAAGTGTTCATTACTAATCTTAGTATTTACACACTGTAAAGATATATCAATAAGTAATACTTTGGGTCCTTTTATCTTGTTGAAAATTTTCGACGTGTCGATTATAATCGGTGCAGTCAGGGTGAGTGTAGATACAGTGGCAAATCTGACTGCCCCATTATCTGCAACATCTTGTCTACGAAAACAAACTAGTGATCTCCCACTTTCATGTATCGTTTAAGCACTGAAAATGACCTCCCATTATTTACAAGAAATGGTACGTTTGATTATGTCAAATGTCACTGATATTAGATCTGAGTGGAAGTGGTGTACAGTTATAGAAGGCCACCATGTGGCACAGTGGTTATCACCCCTGCAATCAAAGCAGAAGTCACGGGTTCGATTCCCGGTTCGTCGCCATTTTTACCTAACCGAAAGTTAAAATATATCTTCCCCAGGTGTAGGTACACGGAAGAAATACATACCACTATTATTCGTCTACTGTTTATTAATGATCTCTTTATTATAATTTTTTTATTTCACCAACACGCACAACACATCTCATGCAAGCCATGAAATGTCCTACTGACTCCCTTCACCTCCACACTCGAATTTCCGCCTCTATCTGTTCTTTTCATTGCAATCAGTTCCATATATATTGTGACCACGATTGATAAGCCTCCTCGTCATGAAGAGCCATGAATATTCCCCCCCCCCCTTTCACACACCGACGGTTTAATGATCTGTGAGCGCTCGCTCCCGTCACGATAGCGGCTGACGAAACAATTTATTTTATTTTCACCCAGCCTCTCTTTCCACAACGCTCACCTCCGACGAGGAGGGTGCGCGTCGTTTATCAGACAACCGCAGTCGCACAACGAGGAATAAGAGTAATTTAAAACGTATATGGAGTAGCTACAGTCGTACAAACACACTCTCAGACAAGCGAAGGGAGAAACATACAATGGACGCGACTCGCACATACTCAGTAGATTACATTATTCTGCGCGTCGCATGCGCTTTTTGTTTGCTAGTGAAAATCGTGTCAACTTAGCGCCATCGCATACATACGTAACTACAATTTTGTAGTTAAAGAGACAAAAGTAAACAGAAAGAAGGAATAATTTCGAGCCTTTTTTGTTGTTGTCTTCCCCACTGGTTGGATTCTGATGACGAAGTGGAAATAAAAGGACGTGCCAATCGAATTTACCATTAAAAAAAGGTTTGGGTGAAGAGGAGAATGTCGATGGCGCAATTATAAACGTACAATTAGTGGAGTTTATAATAACGTTACGGAAGGCTATTATGCCAGATTGTATTCAGAGAAGCGACATTTTAAAAATCCGAAAAATATAACTGCAATAACTGGGAGTGCTGTTCAAAACTACACTCATGTTACTGAGGAAGTAATTTCAAATATTTACGGATAAAACAAATATTTTAATCAGGATTTCCAAGGTTAAGTATAGGAACTTGTAACCATGGCACTTTACGACGACATACATGAATATTTATGTTTAATGTTTACAAATATATATGAGTAAAATAATGAAGGGTTACGTTCATCTAAAATTTTTGATTTGAAGAAAATGAACAGTTAATATATGAAGCTAATATTTTACCATGACAGATATTTTTATAACATAAATTATCCAGAATGTTTCACAATCTTCTTAACAAAATGTGATTTGAAAATTCATTATTGTAATTTGTTACATGACTCCTTTTGAGCCAAACAAAAACACCGTACATGAAAAATGTTTTCGTGTTAACATATTCAGTCGATTGCAATATAATTTTTAAGAGGAAGCATGTTGCATTATATGAGGAAGCAATAACATCTATTTTATTCGGAAAGTAAAATTTCAACATTGCAGAAAATTTCCAAGAAGAAAGTGATACTTAAAAACGTTAATGAGGTAACATTTTCGATAATTTAATGTAAGGAGTTGTGTTATTTATTTTGTTAAGAAACTTAAGTATGGCTACTGCCATAAATAAAACTTTACTAGGCGAAGCTAATACCTCTTGATTTTTCTGCTATGGTCACCCGATTTACAACTCAGACTTGTTATTTTTCTTAGAGAAATGCTTTTGGTGGGATAACTATTCACTCTGGTGTATTAAAACGGAATAATAATGCGAAGAAAAACGTCAGAAGGAAAGAACTTTTATTAAACTTAAGAATTCATGATATAATAAAAAAGGTTAAAGCCAGAAGTATAGGAGTCATGTTATCGGCAATGCCACTACCTATTCGTCTAGTTTTATGTGGAGGACATTTTCTTGAAAAGGTATTATACTATGTAAATGACAAAAATAAGAGTACTTGAAGAGAAAGGAGAAATGAAAAAAAACAACAACACATTTTGCAAACGATGACTATGCAGACCTTACTTACAACAATGATATGAAGATGGTAGGAATAAGAATTTTAATTATCTCTCAGTGAATCCTTCCTTGAGTGACTGGTATTACAGAATTTCTGACTATAACCATTTGTATATTTGAGGTGTATAGAAATTCAATGCTATAACTATACGATTCATCTTCTGAACCAAATAATGAGGTAGAACAAATGAAGTAGTATTGTTCATTCTGTTCACTTTCGGTATTTGTGTTTGTTTTGTTTACTACAGCGTAGTAAAAAATATTGTCTCAAAATATATAGAACAACATAGCTTTGTATGCAAATATGATGGTAATCACTATTTTATTGTTGAATGCAAAAAATGTCTTCAACTCCAGCTTGATAACACGAGATATGATTTCATGTATATTGTGGCTACATCAGTGGTTGCTGTCCATTCCAAGTTCTCAAACCCGGTTAAGTACGGGATAAACTATTTCAATGTGTATCATGGAAATATACTTCTATTTTGCAATAATACTTCACAGAGTACAGAAAGAAAAAGTAAATAGAACACCATATTATTGTAGCTTACTAAATTCAGTCTGTCTTCTTTCACCAATTTACGATAATATTGGTCTTGTCACTGTATAAATCTCCGTGATAAAAGTTTTTCAACTACAAATTATGTTATATTGATGCCTGTGCTTTTATTTTGAATACTAGGATATCGTGTGAATGGTATGGGAAATTTGACGTATAGAAATGAATTTGTACAATAAAATGAATTTCATGTGTATAAACGACTATTGTTATGTGCCTAAAGGAACAGTGAACAACTATATAGCAAAGTCGGTGTTATATAATTGTTCGCTGTTCCTTTAAACTTTGGTAATAGTTTAGTTTAGTTTAGAAGAGGCTTATAGACAGGCACAGACTGGTCCGTGCATGTAGAGGAGGTAATAAGTAAATGGCTTTAGTAGTTTTGGTGACTGAGAGTGAACGGATTCCATTCATTCAAAGAATTATTCACAGGAAGATCCTTTTGCGAATATGTATGAGAAAATAATTGGGATGTAGCGTCATAGTTTAACACGTTTCATTACATAAAAACGATTATGTACATATTTCTTCCGTTTAGGTCTGGTGGGAAGTGGTGTACAGTTGTGGAAGGCGAACCGGTGGTGTAGCGGTTAACCCCTTGCGATCAAATCATAAGACCCGGGTTCGAGTCCCGGCTGGTCGCCATTATCACTTGACCGAAAGTTATCACATAAAAACGAGTTCGCATAAAATCACGGTTAAAGCAAGAATGCGTACTTGTACGTAATTGGACATCTAATTTATGTACGCTACAGAGTTTACATGATTACACACAATGTGTTTTTATACATTTTCAGTGAATTTTTTTAACTTGTATCTTTCGTACTTCTATTACTGATTTACCGATAAAATATCAGAAAATATATCCTTTATTTTACGTAATATTATGATCCTATACCTTTAAAAGCTGGATTATAGAACTCTTTAGAAATTACGGCTTTAATATTTCTAATTGAAACTATTGATAAAAGTAAAATATAATGATGATTCATGGATTTCAGTATGAAGTTCTAACATTATTGTTCCTTATGTAAAGCAAAATCTGGAGTTATGAATTTCTGAACCACGAAGAACAGGAGTACATACGCACTGGATGAGAATCTCATTTGTTTTCTAGTCAGAGATAAAGTGAGTCTACTTCATGAACCACGTATTACACATGCGTCAAACGTTGCTGTGGGAACAAACACTGGCTGAAGCATGCCCTCGGACTTACAGCATGAAGACCACACTCATTTCACGCGCCATCGCTCACCCTAGCCCTCTTGTTTTTTTCTCAACTTAGCTCGGCTCAAATACAGTTTCTCCCTGAATTCACCCTTCTTGGCAGCACACTTGGATTCATAGGGGGAGATGCGAAGAGGAAAAATAGAAAACATGACTGGAAAATACGCTGATGCATAGAAGGGTGGTCGGAGACGGGACAAAGTTCAGATAATGGGATGTCTATGAGATAAAAAATAAAAGAAGTGTTAAGAAGCAAGGGAGATGTTGTGAAAGAGGAAGAATAACTGAAAGGTCATGCATGGAATGACGCGTGAAAAGACGTCAGCAATGATGCGGAGGCTGGAAACGATTTGACTATAGAATATACTTGAAGGTAGAGCAAGGAATAGCGTCGTGTGAGGAAAAATACACAGAAAGGAGGAGATAGGAACCATAATACTGAATTCGTTGTAGTATTAAAAATTCGACAATTTTTGTAAATGCTGACCGAATTCAGTTTAACACCATACTGCATCAAAGATAATGATTTTAGAAAGAAAACTGAGATGCACTTACACGAATAAGGAATATCTGCACTCGACCGTCTATCGGAAAAAAATTATCGGAAAAAGATTGAAAGTGTAAAAATCGAGAAAGAGAGCGTTTAAACACTCAGTGTATGAAATAATCGTTATCCACTTCTTCGCGGAATTCACTGCGGCTGTCAGCTTTCGAGTACCTTCATTTCAAAAACATCGTTGTTTTATTAGGCATTTAGAGGTCTAGTATTTATCTGAAACGTGGAATTCCCAAACAACAATATATATTCTCCAAACTGACCAAAAATTAAAACAACCTTTTAATATTATAATCCAATGATGTTAGTTGGATTGCAAGGATGTAATCGAAAAGTAAGTCCCTTGATAAAAATTATATTTTTTCTCTCAATCTAGAGTCCAATTTCAATTCAACTAATCCTATATTCCCTCTTCGTCTAAAAAATCAAGCGATTCTGCAAGTATAACAAATAAAAATTCATAATTAAATTATTTAATAAATATGATGAAAATGTACGTCATGATTTAGCTACAGGAGCCTCACATATTCTAATATTCTACAGAACATATGATTTAAATACATGTATAATCGCCATTGTGTCAATAATGATACAGTATAAGAAATTACACAGAAACACGCTTCGCTTTAAAAGTGGCGTAAGGGATATTATTATTTAGCCCTTGCATCAATTTCCATGCAGAACTTCTTTTGGTGACAATAAAGCAGTCTTGTAAGACAATAAAAGCTGTCTGATTTATTCAGCAAAATTTTAGTTAGATTATTTTAAAATAGATTATAAAATTAACAATAAACTAGACTTCGGCGAATATGGTGCTAACTGACTTTTCCTGGTTTTCACGTAGAGCTCGTAAGTTAGCAGTGTGATTTATGGTTCGACAACCTCTTTCTATGTTAAAGTTCTTAATTTTTGGTTTTGTCATTTTGCAAAACTAATGTAGTTGCTTCGCAATTGTTTTGTTCTGAGGGGATACATTTTTCATTACGATTTGTTTGAAGGATATATTATTGTTGTAAGAAAGAATATATTAGTTTGAACTTCTGGTTAGGTTTATGTAGATTTTATTCTTACAGCTCGTGCAATGTAAATGATTGGAACCATTTTTATGGGTATGCGTATTTTCGGAATAACAAACCTTTATAACTGGCAAACGTTTCGAAGGGACAACAGTGTTGACAATGTATTGGACATGCAAACATAACAACATAAGACTAGTGGCCAACTTAGGAATATTTGAGACATTCAGCTTTCTTTTATGGTTTGTCTACAGAATATGACAAATATTTTCAATAGCTTTCAATGACACTTCACATTCAAAATCTGACGTGAGTGAAATCGTGGTAACTTAAATATATGAAAGGAACCACAATTAGTCGTGAATGTCTTGATGTGAAAGTTTATCACAATGAAGTCTGGTATTGGTAGGGTGGGGTTTCTCAAACAAAAGCAGCGGAGAAAGAACAGCAACGCAGCGGAAGAGCGACGAGGCAGAAAGCATAAGGCAATGTGGCATCGGCACCATAAGCCGACATCTCGCATGCAGATGGCGAACGCAGCGACCCCGTCGCCACCACACAGCCACATTGATCGAAGCCTCTCCTCACCCCCTACACGACAGCCACGCGTGTGCTCTCCCCACCGCACTCTCCGAATTTGGACTCAACCTTCCTCTCCTCTTGGTTTCGGTCTATTCTTACGCTTAGTGTAACGGTTCCGAAGGGATATACACGGTCGGAGTCATGAGAATCTGGGCTGTCTAAGAGATGGATGTCATATGCACATAATTTTAAAACTCAGCTTTGCAAAGAAACCACACAATGGTCAGAAAAAAAAATCCAAATCAATCGAAATTTAATTAATGGTAATTTTTAGATGGAATGTTTTATCATATACCATCATTTACAATATGTAAATGGATGTGCTTTCTATTTGGCTGATGGGTTGCAAATAAAACAAAATTAATGTTTTAGAACTAGTTGTGTAAAAGGTATGAAGCATTTTGAGTCGGTATGTATAATCTATAATAGATATTTTGATTTTGTACAGGTGTCGTAAATCGTAATATTTTGTACTGTTCATGATGATTTGTATTCATATTGGTAGTACCTTTTGTAAAGTGATAATTTAAAAAAATTAAAGTAGCCCTGAAGATTTTTATAAATCAAAAAGTCGCGTTGGTGTGTTCTATGATAACTTTAATTTACATTTGACTTAATTTCAAGAATTTTGTGTAATTTTTAATAATATTATAAAGAAGAGTGGTTGAATGTTTGTGTGTTAAAAATGTTTCAGTCCAGTATGTAAATCTATACCATTTGAAAGATATTTATCAAACAGTGAAGTTGTCTCACCCGATCAAGACAATCCGTTGCACCACATAAACGTTTTACCAGCCACCCGCTAGCGGAAATTCGGTTGCTTTACGTGAAAACCCCAAACGGGTACTATAGCAGTTCATTGAACATTGGTATCATGAGAAGCGAGCAGGGAGAGCTATTGCCTCGGAGGTATGAACCTTACATTTTATTTCATATATTTATATTAATTTCCACAAAATTCGTACAAATGTGTGAAATGAGCGTATAGACCTACTCGCAATAGAATAAGTTGTTTAAATAATCTTACACGGCATCACATGTACGGCGCAGTTTCTCAGTTATTAAGAAAGAACTGTTCAATTAATATGGCACTACGTCATCACTTCGTCACTATGGTTCCTGAAATTTCAGAAGATTCTGTAGATTTTGAGACTGAAGGATTTTTTCGATGAATCAATTGTGGGTGTTGGAGTAGTTCCTCAAAAAAGAAAACATAAAACTTGCAATTTCTTTATCACTCTTCATTCCTCTAAAAGCAGAAAAAAGATAAAACTGAAACAGTGTAACTTATGACTGAAACTTAATAATGATACAAAAAAGGAATTTATCAAAATTCGTGGTCAATTCTCTTAAAGGAGCCGTTTCGACAAGTCCATATTTGGTGAGATTTAATAAGGAATTATTTTCCAATGCAGTGCTTGAACAATTGCTTTTGTTAATTGAGCAAGAAGTGCTTTAAAACCGGAAATAATAAAAGCAAGTGTAAATACTATATCTTTGTTGTGATTTCATATTTCAAATTTTTAGTTTAAATTCACATATTCCTGTAACGGTTTTCATTTAGTATTATGCAATGTAAATTTAAAAATAAATGTTTTACACTGCAGGTGGATTATAATGAAATAGAACAATGTAAAAGCAAAATTGTATGATATACATGCAAATACATCACTGTGTGGCATCTTGAAATACGAGTAGTAATAATTAGCCATAACACTTTTCCTCTTTTATACTGCCCGTTAATTGTGACCATACAAAGGGAACAAGACATGTTTTGGTAATGTTATGATATTTTCGGGTTTTGACATATGAAAATTAATATTTTGGTCTGATTGTAACAAAAAAATGCATTATTCAAAATTTGAAGAATATGAAAATTTAATAATATTTTAGGAAAAATTGTATGTTTTATGTGTTCATGGGTTCAAATCCTGCTAGGCCCTTACAACCCAACACCTTTCCTTCACAATTCCCACACTCAAGTCACGGTTAGGTGATCTGTACCTCATGGCCTGAACCTCGCCATAAAACATGAACTAAATATACGTAATACTGTTCTTTTAGAGCCACACAATATACATTGATACACCTAAGGAATCCCATTGAAAGAGAGGAAGAAAATCGAAATATCTAAATTAGGTTTATAGTTAATTTCAACGCTTTCTATCAAGTTGTTGTTTTTTATAAATCCGGTAATATCAATATACAGTTTACGACTCACCACCAGTTCCAACTGAATTCAGTTTTATTGTAAAAACATCTATGACGTACCTGAAACAAAGGAAATTTTTTAAAATAAAAATGTATTTCCAATGCCTTTTCACATATAGTCATAAAACGTTTATTACTCTTTCTACTTTTTTGTGTGCGTTCTGGATTACTTGTTTGTTATATTGTGACAGAAAATGAAAAAAACATTTTCACGTGAAATAAACAAACAACGCACAGGCACAAACTACTTGTTTAATCAAATACTTTTTCTCACATTGCCTGTTCCAAAGGACATAATTCCATTTTTCAAGTGAGTTTATATATTTCACTTGTCCAATAAAATATTATACAATTGTGTAAAGGGAAACCACGATCAGCTTTTGCAATTCTTTTACAAGAAATTATGTTAGTACTAATAGAACAATCATAAAAACATACAATTTAAGAAATTAAGTGCTTTACGTCTGTGTTAATTAACAAGTAGTCAGTTTTGTATATATTTCGTAATCTTACAAGGTGGTAGAGATGATTTGTCGACACTTACCATGATATTTTTTAGTAGAAAGTGTCGATAATAGGTAAAATATTAGAAAAAAGTTTCGATAAAAGAACTACGGGAAAATATTAGCTGCTGAAACGCACAAAAAGAATTTTTTAATGTTCAAAAACAATTTTCCTTTTACAGTTAAAAAGACTTTTAAATGCTCAGAAAGAAGGTTTGTAGTACAACCCTGAGAGGTGGGCGATGGCGAATTCGGCGTCCCACTGCCGTGCGTCCTTCTGTTTTTCGCGGTTAATTCTAGACATCTTTATCATTAAAGATTAAATTGTCAGTAAATTTAACCAGGCTATACATATAAATTTATAGCATCAATCGATTACCACCTCGATTCTTCCTGGAGTATAAGTCCTTTGAAATCGCGTATCGCGAAAATATGGAAAAGCAGATTCTTGATGGTAATGATTTATTTTGAATTCTTCAGTTTCAGATACTATCGCAAAAAAACAACAACATCTTATTGTAGGTCTATATGAGCATGTTGAATAAAAATAATCACAAAAACAGTAGTCATGACAAGAAAAGGAAAGTAAGCAGAGTAAATACTTCAGTGCTCGACTGTACACCAGAGCTCGACACTTCGTGTTTTAGATAAAAATAATAAGGTTTCAGAGAACTTTTTCGCGCCTGTTTTAATATTCACACAATATTAAATGTCTCGTGTACTATAAAAGGTCTTTTTTTTTTACAGTTTATGGATGAAATGATGCGACAATGCCGACACTTCACTTGGCGTTACGTATTTGTTTATTTGCCATATTTACCCAAACACGGTCAAGTGTAGAAGAGCTGTTTGTCTGTATTTGCTGTATTGTGGGAAATACGCAAATATGCTACAACCCGTACTCGTCCTCTTGTCGATTTTTAGTCACACATCAAAGGACTCAAATAAGGCAAATATTTGCGTGAATCATCCACACTTGGTTTGCCGTGTTTTGCTCAATAGAGCGCGCGCGATCGAGACTTGTTGATATTCTGGTTCTTTAACCTATAATTTTAATTCTTTTTTTCTTTAATTTTTATAACAATGGACAACATTTCTATGGAGAGTAAGAACGAAAACCTTTAAAGATTTCTTGAATTCATGAATATCCAATGTATCTGTGCATTTGGGCATATGAATTATCAACATCCTTCAGCGTCTTGTTTGCCATGGCCTTCGTAACTTTATAATTGTGCAACATGCATTGATAACATAAATGTAAGAAATTGACACAGAAATTTCATAGAATTCACTTTTATTAGCATAAGATCAAGACATGTCATTGTATTTAATGCGCTTGATAATTATGTTCCGTGTACATATTACGGTCACTTTCTGCTAAACATTTATCAGGACATGTTTCGACATGTCCCGTCTGAACATTCCCTAGGTAATGATGTACGTAACATAAAAGAAGATCAAGTAACAAACGCATATGTAGGAGAGAATAATCCAAAATTTAAGTGCACTGCAACACTAACAATCCATATAATACTTCTCTTCTCTTGAGCAATTCCAGAAATCGAAGCGGGTTCGAATGGGTGGAGGGATGAAAAGTACAAGGAGTTTGTGAAAAGTAGGGTGAACTTCGGGAATAACTATCGAAGACATACTTTGGTCAAAACTGAAAATATCTTGTGGACCATTCGGGATTTTATCCATCGTCCCTAGAAGTCGATGACTACCGCATAAATCTACCCACCCACATTTTACGGAATAAATAATACTTATACATCCACAAAATTTCAATTCTTTTTAATAAGACATGTTAATAGATTTTACGTATTTGTAAATATATGTAAAATATTTTCATAATAGTTATTTTTAGATCATACATTTCCTAATATGTTATTTTATTCAAAATATATCGTGTCATTTTTTTAAACACTCCAGCTCGCAGAAAATATTTGGTTGTGAATATACAAGATGAACCTACATTCATTTTAAGAGAAGATCGCAATTTTTTAAAAAAGTAAATGTTGGGAATATGTCCAAACTTGTTATTAAACCATATAACGTACACCGTACAAATAAATTGAAAAGAGCTATGCATGGGAGTGACAGGAATATAAATACATGTATTGAATTTGAAATCCACAAAAATGACAGTCGTTTTACACAATGATCCTTCCTAAATTCTGATTGCTGTCTAAAAGCGGAATGGTATATTTTTCAGAGGAAATTACGACATTGCTAGTCATTTATGGTTTAGTCATCAGGTTAATTGTGATGTATTTTATATATTTGGTATTTATATGTTGCAGAGAAGCTCATTAGTACGTTCTGATCTGATATTGTGATTCTTATAAAAGGGTATTCACTTGTTTCAGAAGACGTTTTATTCACTCAGATGGAATTTTTGTACAAATTAAGTCATTTTCAATGATGTGGCCACATATTTATATCTTTATACTCAATCTACATTATTTGAACGTCGACCTAATGACAATATTTTGATCTCTTCACGTTTATATGTATAGAACATTTATAGAATTTGTTGCATCCTCAATTATCGGAACTTGGAGTTCTAGTTAATATTGTCTACTTGTCTGTAAAGTAACATTTTTGTTATTTCAGTAACAGCATTGAATCTCTCTATTTAAGAATTTTACGTTTGGCTGAAACGATTGTCAGATCTCTAAATACTTTATGATACTTTATTCAACAACAAAAACCATGAAGTTTGGAAAGTAAGGCATTTTAATTTACTAGTTAAAATCGAAGTGTTTGTAATCTACTAGTTAAAATTAAATATACTCTTTTTATTCAACGTTCAAAATAACGGGAACGATAAAATATTTCCCGTATTTGTTTCATATTTTAATGAATCATGTGCACTCGTTCTTATTTGAGAAAAATTTAAGTAAGTATGAACCCCTTACACGACCAGTCATACTTATTTGAAAAAAAAAGAGGGGGGAAGTAAACCCTCATCTAGTGATTTTCATCGAAGCACTATGTTCTTCAAATCGCTAGCGTAGATGTGTGATTAAATTTGATTTCATAGTGATGAAGAATATTAAATAACGATATCACATTCATTATATTACCATATGTTGATACATGCAAATTAGAACAGCATTGAATTCAAATTATTAATAAGTTTTGTAATGAACAATCTGTATTCAAAATTGTACAACTGACTTAATTTGTAGACAAGATGAATTAATTAGTTGATTCGCAGTAATAAAGCTTGATAAAGCTTTAGAGGTGCTATTTAATGTTCGTGTGGTGGTACCATTAAAATTGACAATTTTACGTTTGTTATGGTAATATTCTCCAAACCTGATTCATTGGGAATAATGGTACCCAAGGAATTATCAAACAAATTTCGATGTGTGTTTAAAATTGTAATACCTTATACTACTCTTCAAATCCGATTATCTTTTTGTTTCATTCTTTATTACATTTTGAGTTCTTTTACACACAAAAATATTCTTCCATATGAAATGTGATGTAAACGTAAAATAAATTTATATAAATTTTAAACATGCTATTTTCAGCTCCATAGTATTCGCTATATATTTCATTGTCGTCTTGAGAATGAACTTTTTTGAGTTTTGTACGAAACTTTGCCCGTTTATGCACGTATTCGTTTGGCTATGTAACATTTAATTCATCGTCTCAACTATTAAAAATCAAATTAAAATAAATGTTTCAAATCTAATATTTTAACTCTGTTCGATTTTCAAGTCTGTCTACCGTCAATGTTGAGTTGTAAATGCTACTTCTAATGGAATAAAACTGTGGTTACATCTTTCCGGTAAATGTTTTGAGGTGAGCATTGCCTCAGCAATAGTGTGTTTAGAATGTGAGAGTTTTTTGTTAGTCATTTATCCAGATAGTAGTAAAAATAACCTCCATCATTGATCAACAAAACATTTAACAATGTTTCATGACAATTGTTAGATTGTCTATCATTAGAATTTTTTACAACATTATTGAGAATGTATTTGTTCAAGGTAATTGTGTTTTGTGGACAACTTTGTCAACGTAAAAGAAATGAAATGGTTGTTGTAGGTTGTAATTTTTATTAGCAGAAATGTTTCGGTTGTATTGCAACCTTTGTCCGTATTACTGAAATAAGAAACATATGTAGGCTATCAAATAAATAGACTATTTTAAAACTCTTTCCTGCATGCTATTATTGTTTATCATCCATATAATTTTTATCTGTACTCTACTTTGGCACGGTTGAGTACATTGATTCTGTAGCACCATCCCGGTCCGGTTTTTTTTCGGTCTTCCTTCGGGTAGAATATCGCAGCGGAAAATATCACTCAGTTCGAGAGATGAGACCCGCACTTTTCCTCTTAATAGTGCGTAAGGAGTTTACAATATTTAAGTATATTTATAATTACTTAAATTGTATCTTACAGTCTCTATTTTTAAATAAACATGAAACTTTGGAAGTAGGTAACGTAAAGGAGATTTGTCATAGTAGGATATGCAAAGCACCTTATGACTGTCTGATTCACCATCCGCCTCGACTCCTTAAGTCCGCACACAACATCCCTAAGTCCACACAACTGCAGTCATGGCGAGAGTTCCCGGGTTCGAAAACCGGTCCGTCGAAATTTTCACTTGTCCGTGGACAATGCAATCTTTACTCTTCGAGTAGGTAGTTCAGAAGTTGTGAGTTAAAAAATTGTATCTGACACGTAGGTACGTAGAAACCGGATACAAGTGCTGCGGTGGTCTTTTATATCTTGTATGGGAATGTAACCCAGGTTCACCGGGTCAGGCCACGTTGATATTGTGCACGGACTTTGATGAGTCGAGGCGTGTGGTGCACTGGCCGAATACCTGTGGCCATAGCAGAATGTCCGGAGTTTGAGTCCTGGTCCGTCGCAATTTTCACCTGGCCCTAGACGGTGCAAATCGTAATCATGTTAATTAATTTCTTTGTATTCTTATTTACTGTGTAAATTACAAACTTTATGTGTAAGTAACTTTTTACGTAAATCATGTCGCTAAACCATTAAACATACTATTAAACACCTGATGATGATTCGAAATGGTACAGAGACGCAGTGTTAACGTTTTTATACAAATATATGAAATGAGAAACAATTATCCGAAAAAGATCGATGAATTGTAGAAAATACGTATTGAAAATGAAAACTAACGAACGTCGCTTTAAGTGTATATTGTGTATGAAAACTAATTAATTTTTAATGAAACAGATTTTCCTCATGCCAATCACATTTCAGTTCGTAAGTGATGTTAACAGAGGAAATTCTGCATCTCCGTTGTTATTTTTAATTTCGTTTTAAATACAAAGGGGTCTAATGTATTTGGTTCTGAACTCCATGTATAAGAAATAAACCAATAAAAATATAAAAAACAATAACGAAATACCATAAATCAAGAAAAGAATTTCTCATAAGGTAGAATGGAAGTAGAGCACAAGGCCTCCAGGGTCTGCAGGATCCACAGGAACGCAATTTACCACAGAAGGCACTGATCACAATCCCATTACGAACGCAGCCTGCAGTGGGAGAGTGGGAGAGGGCGTCCTTGGCAAGTTGCTCCAGATGGGGACAGAACGATGGGTGGCATCTCAAGTGGAGAAGAGAAAAGGACGTACCATTCAGGACACAGGTGTTGAAGGAGAGACAGTGATAAAGTCTGAAGAAAAGAAAATAGTTTTACAGTATTGAAGTACAAATGCCAAAATCGTGACTAGAATAATGAGAAAATACGGTAATAATAATAATTATAATAGTGATAATAATAATAATAATAATAACGTATTTGGGACCTATTCCTTAGTAAGCTGACTGAAGGGTTCATGTCTGCTATACAGGGTCCAGAAATTCTAACTTTATATTACAAGAAAGAAATTCTGAACAATTGTGTAGAGCAATGCCACAATGTAATAAAAGAATCCATCACGTTATTTCGGGTTGCCAAGTACTCGTCCCTCGGGACTAAATCTGCAGACCCAATCAAGTGACCAAAATAATTCACCAACAGCTAGTTCAAAACTTTAACTTGGTTGAAACAGTTCCCCCTTCTTATAAATTCGATCCACCACCTGACCTGGAAATAGAAACGCCACTCTGTACTGGAATAAGCAAATCAGCACAGATCATAATAAGTGAGATATAATGTTAATAGAGAAACCTGAAAGAAAAACTTTTATTATTGATGTAGCTGTTCCTTCCAATAACAATTTATAAAAAAACAGAACAAACGAAAATTCAAAAATATCAGGTTCTTAGGGCAAAAGATTTGGAAACAAAATGAAGTAGTAATTATTCCCCCTATAAGTACAGTAACTGGAGTCATTTGCAAAACACTAAAAGGGTATCTTTCAAGATTACCATTAACTAGAAGTATACTGCCAGATATGCAGAAATCTTTTATATTACAAACATGAAACATAACAAGGAAATTTCTTACTCTCTACTAAGACAAAATTTTACCTCCATCTTGGCGTATAAGCCCACCCCAACTACATGTTTGAACAGATAAAATACAATTTCACAATAAAATAACGTCTTTTGAATCTATTTGTTAGGAAGCTGAGTGCAACCTGGAATGGGTTTACAAACTAACCGATTATACCACCATTAAACCGTGAAGAGTAACGTAATAATTATAACAACAAAGATAATAACAATAACTATCACAAAATACAGAATGCACCACACTACAGGCGTAGTTGTACACCCTTCCGTTCCTAGGAAAGCAGGTGGTCTTGGTTTGTTGGACCTCAAAACGCTATGTGATCTCGCAATAATAGAACTCAAGTTACTGAGAAGTTTAATGTGACCTCCTAATACACACTGATAAAACATTACCAACCAGCTAATAGACCAAATATTATACTATATAATATCAGAGAACGAGAAGCAAACTTCACCGTAACGAGCGAATCAAAATACAACAAGATAGAATGGATAACATTTCAAAGTACAACCCACTTTCTATAGAATATGATGACATTTGTAAACTGGAAACAGTAGAGATTCTACTAATCGTTGCAACAACAAGACGTCTTATCAATAAAAACCTGAAAACAATTTGTTAAAACTAAATCCATATACGTATTAAATAATTCACGAGATCGAAAAGTCTATTATTATATAAACTTGCCGTATTTTTCACTCTGTGCTGAACTTACCAACCCAGGAATGAGGCATGACAGTTGGCCCCTTAAACCTTAAAAACCCGGTAAACAACTCCCGTGCAAATAGCATAAAACAATAAGCACTTTAAACAACATTTAAATACAATAATAATAATAATTATTATTATTATTATAAATCATACGAAAACGTAGTTGTTTATAATTCTGAGAAGAAAAAAAAGTAAGAATCTCACGTGAAATTAATTGAATGTGTTTATTGTGAAAATTACAACAAAAATAGTATCATTTATTGTCGGTGCTCTTAGGGCTATCCCAAGATCATTAGGTTCAACTAGGCAAATCTTCCAGAGAAGCTAAAAGAAATAGCACGACGAGGTCCGACGAACATCTTACATTTAAATTCACAACTTCCGAGTACTTACTCAGGGAGGGAAGTTTACTTTGTCTTCAGTCAGATGAAAATTGCAACGGTCCGGAAGTCGGGTCCCGGACCTCCTGCTCTGGCCGCACACGTAGTCTACTGCAACAACCACCTCGACTCCGGTAGCTCGTACACAACATCCACCCGGCCTCTGTTCCGGTGAAACTAGGTCACATCCCCGTTTCAGGAGAGAAGTGACCACAGGTGGCCCCGTATGTTGGAAGAACTTATACCCGGTTTTACATGTCGATGCAATGAGCAATGACGACGATGACATAAATGCAGTCAATTGATATCAATATTTTAAACAAATGTTCTCCTGATGAGGATGTTATAAGCTTAACGAACGTAACAATTTAAAATACTGTATTTATAATAGTGGATTAAAATTAATGAGAGATGGACACTTAATTCACAAAATTGATTGAAATATCGATCAAAATAAATGTGAAGGACACATGATTGTTCAACATTTAAATTATATTTGAAAATACAGCTGAACATGTGCGAGTAATTCACAGTTGAAGAATAAAAATTATAAGTAAATATGATATCACAAGGTGATACACAAATGGATGAAACATACAAGAAATCAACAATTTTCTAATTTCATCTACGCTAGGAAGCAGTTTATGAAGTAGGATACGCTCCTTGGAGAAACATGTAATCAGAGACATATCAAGTCATGTTGGGAATGGCAAAACATGTATTAAATGTAAATCGAAGTAAAATGCGTAAAGGGTAAGGGAGCTATTAATGAATAAGTTGCTCAGTTGCTCTCCTGATAAGAGTCTATTCATTCAAAAACATCCTAAAACGTGTCCTCAATATCCAGGTTTACTGAAGACGATAGCTAAGCCACTGAATACATGTTTTGGAATAAAACTGCTATCAAGGCAACGATTGAGAAAATTCTTAGAGTAGTAACAATTTATACCTATGTCTCTATTATATGTGTAATGTATGTTCCATTTTTCATCCAAGACAATTGGAGATTTTAATTTAACTTAGGACAAACATTACACACAATAACTGAGAAAGAATACTGTAGCAGCAAGGAATTTCTATCGTTACCGCGGAACACTTAAAATATCTAAAATACTATACGACATTCGCAACACAAATTATTCATGAGTACTCTCTGTGTGACGCGGAGACAAGTTCAAAATAAAGTGTCAAAATTCGATTGCCTTATTAAATCCACTCTCGGTGTTGCAAGTATACATGAGTCATATAAATGAAAAAAAAACTTTGCATAAATGAATATATTACAAAAAAGCACCGAATCTATACTATTAAACGTCGGAAAATTATTATTCTGGAAAAAAATATTGTGGATGTTAGACGTGGTCATGGTGAGTGGTGTAAGCTTTAAATAACACACGAGAGAAAACTAATCTATTATATTCTTCCTCTAAGTTACGGAATAATTACAAGTGAATGGTTTTGACGATGTTGATAATGCAAAGTCAGCTAATTGAAAAAAAGGAGTGACGTATTACAGAGAAAACAATAAAAACTTCAGGAATACTATTTGAGTGAAATTTTAAAGAATTTTCATATGTGATGTGAAGCTAAGGTTATTTAGTCTATATAACGTTTACATAAGGAGGAAGACAAGCTAAGGGTTTCGGAAAATGACTAACAATATACTCCATTCTATTCACTATAAACGCGCTGGTTCTTATGAAGCAATACTCAAAGTATGTTTGATTATTACAACAAATTGCAGCAAAAATTTCATTTTCTACCTTTTAGAATTACTAGGACGTATTGACTTCGAAATATGTGGTAATGAGTAAAAAATTTCTTTATTATGTACTCAATCACACTTTCTCTGACTATCTCTTCACTATATCATATAGGTTTCACCGTGCCGTGAGTTAAAAAAACTCAAATACACATTTAAAAATACATCTTTTCTTTATTTCTTCATTATGAAAACTGTTAGGGTTGACATTGACAACATTCCGAGGCTCTACAATTCCGGCCTCCTCTTGTGGTCTCTCTAGTTTTTGATATCACTCACATTTTCTAAACTTCATACTTCGTGAATATCAATTCACACGTCATATACACTATATAAAACCATTTTACACAATCACATGTATTACATAGCTCATGATATCATTTATAATGAAGAAATAAAAGAAGTTATTTATCCAGAACCAATGGAAAGAATTATGAATTATAAATTGTGTTCCTCACTTAATAGTTAAAGACTTATCTATAAAGAATATCAATGTTCATTACGGTATCATGAAACTTTAGTTCATTCGTGATATTTCACTTCGTCACATTTTGAGATATCTTTCACAACAACATTACAGGAATTACTGCTTACGAATATTTTTACTAGAAAAATATATGCATTTGGTTTGAACTGTCAAAATCGAGGACTGTATTAATATTTTACATCTTCAACCAAACGAACATGGACATTATAGTAGAAGTCCAGGTATCCGGATCAAGACGATCCATTCCCGATATCAAACTTCCGGAATGATATTTCTTCAAAAACGGTTATTTTATTGTAAAATATTCACAAAGTATCACTTTGTTGAGGAAAATACAAAAAACTGAAACACATTTAGTTAAAGAACAATTTAAACACATAGTAGATCTAAAGTTACAGTCAGTTCTATACAGTAAAACAATAATAATAGTTTAGTGAACAGTAATTAAAAATACATAATATTTCTTCTTAAATGTATCATTCACAGTTATTTATTTGAGTCCCTTCACCACACACGATTGCTGAGTACTCCTTGCTCTCAACTAATTTCTTTTAAATCTCTGTTCCTTTTCCTCCATTGATACGGATGGTTGGAATTTGAATAACTGGAGTAGTGCTGTATTTACAAATATGTTAAGATAAAATAATCGTTTTTTTTTGTTATTAAATTTTCCGAGAATACTGAATTGACTAGTTCTTTCTCAAATAATTGCTTAACGTTTAGCTATGAAAGTTTAAATGGTGTTATAATGGTAGAAAGATATCACATCTATATGGAATGTATTATCTGTTCATAAAAATAGTTAAAGACGTTTGTATGTTAATATAACCTCATATAAAGGAGCAATAAATTATAACAATGATATAAAACATCACTAAACTGAAACACTTATGGGTTTTATTATCTGAATAATATGATTTTATTTTATTTTAATGTTTTCTGTATGAACAATGCTGTCTGCTTCAATTATTTAGATGTGCATAATAGATCCAATCATATCAAATAATGTTGGTATATTCCCCGTCTGTTGTTCAGTTAAATATCTATAGTAAAAAAACTTAACAATGCATTTTAATCTATTAAAACTATTAATTAGCTGTGCTTGACATCATCTATGCGAGGGATTTATCAGCACTTACCATACCCTAGCATACTCATGCGTGACTTCCTTTTTGGGGAAAGACAAAAGCCGTGATGCGCGAGTATTAAACATCATTATTGGAGCGTGAGAGATTCGTTTAAAGGGGACATTGTTCATTGAACATTCATTACAGCAAGCGATACTACATTCGTGTTCCCTGTACCGAGCGCTCATCCATAGCACGAATCACTCTGTGTTCTCAGTTAAAGAGGCCTCTCTCCAATTTTGCACTCCAGTGAAAACACAAAAGAGTTCACAGACTAATTTTAAACGAAGTTTGTATTATAATTAACGGAAAATTTACTCTCTAGTAAAAAAAGAACATTCTCTCATTTCAGTAGGATTACTAATTAGAATTGAAGCTTATGTTTCTAATGAAAAATATTTGAAAATATGAAAAATACTTCGTACTTCTACGCTGTATACTTCATTCAAATCGAAAACCTGAGAATAAATTTTAAATATTTTTCATAAATATCTGATAATAGAATCAGCACTACTAACTGCATGTAGGAGGAAGAATCTTCATGTGAATCTTATTTCCATTTGAAACCTTATTATTTTACTGTCTGTAACCACAAAAATATTATTCATGCCTGTACCGTCTTCTTAGAGAGAAAAATACGCGAAATATTAATATCTACTCATTTTTAATATTGGAAAAATGTTTAACTGTTTTCATATGTAATTTTAAATATTTTACTACTTCATACACAAAATACTTGGTAGATAATATAATTTCTAGGAAAAGAAAGTCACAAGTTGAATTGCATAAGAAGTCACTACAAATTCATCAAAATAATTCTTAAAATTTTATTTCTGTAACACGAAAGTTAATCGAATTTTCTAGCGCATGATATAAATTTTTGTATTATGTATTTATAGTATAGAGTATAAAAGAAGATACAAAAAAGCCACATTAAATTACACATTGTTATATAACATATTTATTAAGAAATTATTATACATCTTGTATAGAAGATACATGATTAAAAACGTTTAGTTTATTTTTATGTTTCTCTGACCGTGAGATCATCAGATATTTTAAAGTAAAAAAGAGAAATATGATACACATTAGATACAATAACATAAAAATAGTATTAGAAGATATAGAAAAAAATATTAGTAACAAAGGATAAAATTATTAACAAGTAAATATAGAAAAATATTTTAAATATTTGGGAAGCAGATTTGCTCGGACTGGAGACATCTAACCTATGTGTTTTTGTGGAAATGAGACACTGTCGATGGAGGCGGACGAACATTTGTATTTGTAATTGATTAAATTTTAGAAATTTCAGCGTAACAAACCCAAATGACCTCAGTGAACAAAAATTATTAACGATGTCACGGCAGGTGGTATTATGAAAATAGTATAATAATTATTGCTCAATCAACCATTTCCTATGTGGTGTCGTGAGAGTAAAGTTTTGTGTACTAGACGTGGTAGCATCCCCGAAATGTTATCGCAGACGGTAGAGCGCGGGTTCAAACCCTGCTCGACAGAACTATGTGAGTTTTTCAGTTGGGTTTTCCCTCACATACTCCAGACAAATGTCGGTTTAGTACCATAAATTTCCTAGCATCTCAATATCTCACGTTCCCAATTCTTTTACCCAAGTCACAGTTAAGTAGAGTGGGTCTAATGGCTTGATACTCGCCATATGACATGAAATAAATAATAAAAGTCCATTTCTGCCTTAAAGAAGATTAAGTTTACTTAAATGAGATTTCAAATATATTTCCCCCTCCAGCAAAAGTTTCTAAAGAATCCACAGAAAATATTGCCACAACGTCACGAATACGAAGTGGTGAATTGGCGAAACGAGACCCCTCCACACTCACGCAAAGTTACTTCGTCACACAATGACATCATCATCGAACACGCACATCCTCCCCCATGAAGGAGGCAAGAACTCGCACACTCAATTCACACGCCCTGCTCCCTGGGCAGAGGCAGGCGGCTTCTTGCACGAATACCCAGCGCGCAATTACTCCGCAAGTGCTGTTAGCGCCATAGAGGTACTGCAACGCAATTAGAATTGCAAACGCATCCATTAACAAGCAAACGCTACGCAAACATGTTCCGGGAGAGGCATGGAAGGTATTTATTGCACGCGTGTGTGCTCCCTCCACCACCAGGAGAATGCGGTGACGCGTGGTGGTTTTGGTGGCATCGGTCGAGAGGGAATATGATTGTGTCGGAGGGAAAGAGTTTCAGAGGTAATAGGACGAAAGGTCGCTTGCTTTCTAGAGAGTTCGCGCATGCGTATGATTGAAAGTGTTCTCGAGTGTGGTTTTCGTGAGCCAGATTCTGTATAGGATGCGAGGACTCATTTTCTGCTTGTTGATTACTGTGGTCAGCATCAATATTATTTCTGACTGAGGTTAGAGGAAATTGCCTCTTAACCAGTATTTGGTATAGCTTGCGATTAACATTTAAATGGATTTACAAAAAAGAAATATTTTTTATTTATCTTACGTTACGAAACGGTGCAATGTTAATAAACTAAATTCCTATTATACGACTATTACAATTTTTTGTGACCCAGTGACTAGGTATGCACAACGATTGACTAATAATATTTGGTGTATTGTATATAAAACACATTAGCTTCACGAAGAAATTTAAAATGATTAATGCGTAATCGTTTTTAAAAATTCGTACAACAGAGAAAGTATACCTAATTGATAACACGAGATACCGAGCTTCTCGGTATATTCCATTTTTTGTCAAGACTCATTCTTATGAATAAGATAAAGCTAGAATTCTTTTGAAATTGATCGAAGAAAACTATGTATTGGTTACCTCTAATTCGTTTTGTCCCAAATTCCTCCTAAATTTCCAGGTAATAATGATCGGTTTATGTATTAAATTGAGGACAAAGCGTATGATCTCTTGGTCACGTGTGTCAAGATCGCCAACCCAATTGTTACTCCGTCTCTCGTTTTCAATAATTTGTCAGATTAAGAAGCATTCTTTCTTCAAGATGGTGACTACTATGAGTTTATTTCATTTTGTTATGACCTCAAATATTTCCAAGCTTATATCGACATAGCTGGTTTTGTGTTCGTGAGATATGGACAAAACTGTGTAATTTAGAAGAAAATTAATTTATTTTAATGAAAAAATGTCTATCATCATTAAATTATAAGTGAAATAGGTCTCAATGTTTTACGTGAATATACTCTATAGGTTAGGAAATACTCTTTGTTCTTGTTGTCGTGGTGACATATTTTGTTGGACAATTTTTTATTTCGAATTGTTCTAGAATATTTTCTTACATATAACGATAAATTTTCACAGAAGACAGAGTTCGATCATTTGACGAAAAAAAGAGGGGTAAATTAGTTCGTTTATATTTTCTTTAACTTCCATGAGTAATGACTATACGTAGCGCTATCTGGCAGGTTATTGAATTTTGACAAATTATAACCAACAGTTAAAATATAAGAATACTATTCCTTCCTCGTCCAGAAACGTTTTTGAAATAGTTTCTCAATTTTTGCCACCTGTTTAACGGATAACAAAGAAAAGGATATTTAACCCTTAGAAGAAGAAAAGAATTTTGTTTATTTGAAATTATTTTTATGTGCAATATTTAACACTCATATGGTTTTCTTAATTTCAAATTAAACACATCCAGTCCTAATTTATCTATTGCAGATGTTCATCCAAAGATAAGACGATCCTTTCGTTCATTGTGCTCTGAGTTGTTATCTCTCCTCGATGGACCCCTGCTGGGTATCTTTGAAGGCCTGTCACAAAGGGAGGCAACGCTTTGCGTATTTTTGGAACCCTACACGCCCTTCGTACGCGGACGAAGATAATATTGTGCAAACAGAAGGAGATAATTCCTCCCTCATTGCGTGACTTGCACGCACACGTGAAACCAACTTTTCAATTTACTACCTTGTGTTCTCTCAAAGTGACGAGTAACATGGAGAGCACTGCTTACTCACGATGTTGAGATGATATCTAGTGGAAGTCTCCAAACGTAGGCTCAGTTCGTATTATTTTATGTTTTCATTTCTTATTTTCGTACTGGGGTTTAAGAAATTTTAAATGTTCAAGTATAATTAGATTAATTCATGATTATTGTGCACAATTTTCACCAAATTTAACAAGGAGTTTAATTGGACAGCTATTTCATTGATCTCTTATTTTATACTGATTATATGATATCGTTAATATTCTACCTGTTCATTCAACCATTTGCCGTATTACAATATTTTCGACAAGGTTCAGAAAGGAAAATATCTCGTGCAAGACCGCAGATTCTTGCACAGGAATATATCGAATTAAATTTTGATCACAACTCAGATACGAATAAGAGAACCTTCCTCATTAAATACGAAGTGGACACACTTATACTTAATTTTTTGTAGTTTTTTAAATTTATTTCAAAAGGATGCTTTTACCTTAAGGTGGCGTTATTTCGCTGTTTTTACCTTATGCTCGAGTCATGATGGAGATGATTAGAAACGGTAATGATAAGGTGAATGATAACTGAAATGAAGAATGTTGTTTGAGAATACAGAAGCAGCCTTACGCCAACCACTGTGACTTCCCATGTATCACAAATATTTAACAAAACAGAACTAATATTTTAATATAAGTAACATATTATATGCATGATGTTTTAAATTTTTTATACTACAATGCAATTATACTCATTTTTAGATATTAAACTTTATTTTTTGTGGTTTTATATAAGATAAGTACTTTCATGTCTAAGAAATACAGTACTCCTTGGAATATATTATTATCGAGATACGTGTAATTCTTGGGATCGGTGAGATGAATTCTTCGATAAACGCTGTCAACAATACTTTATTCAAGTTAGATATTCTTTAATTTGACAATATAATTTATTATGGAATCAGATGTGAACGGATTGCAGGGACAAAATTGTGTTATCTACTCGTGACAAGGCAGACTGATTGCAGTACGAAAACTGATATGATCTCAATGTTGTGGAACAATAGTACGCTGCTTTCTGACTTTTTGTGAGCCACACCATGCAACCGCCAAACGGGAACTTGAAAGTGGAGACACGAATGCTCTCAAGATCACGCAAGATCATTTGCGTGATCGTGATCACAACATCCGTCAGAGAGTCAAGGCTGAAGAAAGGCAAAACAAATTGGAGGAAGTATTTCTGAGATTGTCGATCGTAGATGTATTGTGTTGCAGATTAGCACCTACTATACCGCATATCATTAATTATGACGTAATTCAAGCTGAATATGGAATTAATAAGATCAATTCACGCGCAGGAACAATAAGTTGCTTAAATAATTTTTTGAGATACTTTGAAATTTTTAACCTATTATGTACACGTTTTTTATCGGTATCATCATAGAACAGTAAAGAGAGCTTTACGATGTACTTTTATATAAATATACAAAGACATAACAAATATAGTAAATAAATTCTTTTTTCAAATTCATACAGGAATAAATCCTACGCTGAAGTGGCTTGCATGTTTCGTGAAAATATTATTTTTATCTCAGCCATGCGTTGGAACCCCTAAACGTGACTGTCTTTAAATGTTAGAAATAAGGGACTTGACACATTAAAAAAAAAGAGTCATATGGATACTCAAATCTAATTCAAGAGACATTACAAAATAAGGGTAGCAATGATTATATTAGTTACATGAGTGATGTATGATAACGATTATAGACCACACCGTCTTTTCTTCCGTGTATCCTCCAAAATATGTATTTTATATCTGGATCTATGCATGAATATCGGTTTCCTTAATATTCTCAATGAACTTTGAGAACTGTATGAAACTGTCGAAATATTTCTGAGAAAGTGCAGTATAGCATATAATCCTAATACCATAGGTAATGTTAGGTCAAAATTGAGAATTATTTTCAGTATACATTAGAGGCTAACTGTGCAGTTTTGCAACATGTGTTGGGAAGGATATTGAAAATTTGATAAACAAGGAGAAGGACCTATACAACGAAAGTGTTAAACTCGAGATCCTATAAACGAATTTACAAAGGTATTATTTGTTTTTCTTGTTCCACTTGAAACAGCCTTTAAAAGGATCACTGTCGTTAACAAAGTCCTGTACATTAACTATATCTTTCCGAAGTTTCTGTCTACTTTCGTCATGAAAGCATGTGTTATGCGTTACATGACAAGATTTGGGTCACTTGTTGGGGAGCAGCAAATATTAAGTAAATTGTGTAATTATATACTTGTCTATTACAATAATGCCCGTAATTTTATCATTAGCTGTTTCTTATTTCGAAGCTTTTTAATCTCAGTCATTTTGACGGAAGGAAATATAATGACCCGCCTACGAAATTAACCTGTGACTTACTTTGATCAAGATTAATGTTTTGAAAATGATTTGGATTTACTGTATGTCAAATACAAATTAAAACAAATGTACACTTTAATTCAGCGATAACTGAACTTCGTAATACAGTGAATGTCTTTGTCTTTCTGCTGTTTCGTCAGACTTCGCTCTGTTCTTGTTCTAGCTAGAGAAACACACCGCACTTCGGAGATCTGGAGTTCATGGAGGAAAGCACTTGCAATGGAGGAAGAGCGTCGGTATGAAGAGAAAGAGGGTCGTAGAAAATAAAGCTTTTCTTCTCAGCACTTTCTCGCGCCTCAGAGAATATAAGACATCTCAACTAGCTCCATAAATCGTCTCGCGGTAGGAGCTCGTATACTACGAGGTTTTGAATCTCCTGTCGCAAAACTTCCTATTGCAACAGAGGAGATCAAAAAATTATGAGAACGAAGGTGTTGGAAAATATCATGTGTGAAACTGCCTCGCGACATTCAGAATTTGTTTTTCACATCTACGATTTGTATTTATTTGGATAAAATTTGGTGTAGGATTGTATTAGACTGATCTCACATGTTGTTTTCCAATGATGATTCGTTAATAATGTAGTTTTAAAATTGTTGATATTGAAACAAAAACACTAAGATCTTTTTCTAAAGAATAAAAATATCTTGGCGTTGTAGAATGCATATTCTGCCTTCTTCGTAAATTGCATGAATCCCGTTACTCACTCGTTGAATTTAATTGCGGTGAATACGTTTGTCAAGACGTTTGACATCAAAGGATGAATATGATGAAGAGCCAAATGAAGGAACAACAATGTACCGTGCAACTTATGAGTAAAGCATTACAATAATGACATTTTATTGAAAAAACAAAACCTGGAAAACAATAGTAAGCTTGACGCTCAGGAAATATCACGGAGCTATATAATCAGTTAATACTAATATCATAAATTATTAACGCAGGTCATAACATTTGTTTATATTTTAATGAGTGATTTTCTACTTATTGTGCAATTTTCATTTTTTACTTTTGTATTGACATTTTTTGTTGTCACATTTACTTGAATAATCAAATTTGTATAGCAATTAACAATTCTTAGACGAGATAGTAATGCATTTCATTTGTTAACCGTGAGTGTAAATTATTCGCACAGGTTCAACTAGTAATATTATACAATAGTTTCATGTTTGTTCCAATCATATATTGATGAAATTGAAATATTACGAGTAGGCTACATGTATAATACATAATACTGAATAGTGTGACGTAAGCGTGTGACATGGATGTTTACTATTACATTTCGGAGGAATCTTCCATTAAATAACTTTATTATTCTTGAGACTATGAGAATTTACTTGAATATATGTACCTTTATAACTCTAAACCTTGTGAAGTTAAGTACTTAATATCAGGTAAGTCATATATTTAAACACTAGTATCTCCTTTTAAGGGGAAATGAAATATTTTCCCAAGTTTGCAACTGTGATAATTTTTACAACAGAATTCGATTTAGATGAATTTATAGAATTTCTCATGAAAATTTAATTTGGAATACGATGATTCGTATGTATTTAGTTCACATACATTTTAGTACTATCATCCCATTTCTCGAAAGAGATCAGATAACGAACGTAACTGTAAATCTAACCTTAATACTGCCAGGACAATATGTTCTAAAGACGTGCTGACGAAATTCTATAAATTCATCCTGACAAAATAAGCCACTAAACCTACACTTAGTTTACTCTTATGCACACACTTCCTATTAAAATCCATTATTTATGTGATTCGCATTGAACATAAAAAAGTCTCGTACTTCGTTTTATTATTTTGTTCCGAATTCTTGAGTCAGAAAATGTTTCCGGATGTGCTTTTATTACCCTATAAATTACCTCCACTTTTTGTTCCTGCCACTTCTTTTTTTTATTTTCATGAGCACGTTTCATCGTTAATTCTTATTTGTTGATTCATGGCCTTTTCTCACAAGAAGAGTTGTACATATCTTTTTCTATTATTCTAACTCAATTCGAAACCATCGGTTAAGTTAATTTTTTCTGGTCACTTTAAGTTTATTTTCCAGTCTTTGGCAGTACTTCATAGAAGGAAATGATTCTAAATAGCCTTAAAAACGTTATTGGACAGCAGTCGTAAGAGGAGAGAAATATTTTTGTAAAAGTGCCAGGAAATTGAGACAAAGTATATAAAAAAAGAATTGTTCGATTTTAAAAGGTTAAGAAACTGTAAATTACTGATGACAAGTTGGATGTTGGAGTTCGTATGCATATTGTAAAGGATAAAATGATGCCAGGATTTCAAAATAAAGAGGAAAAATGGGAAAATATGGACCAGATCATAATATGAATACGCTCCAAAGTTTTTAAACAAACATTTTAAGTGATTGGAAGGTATATTGAAAAGAAATTAACTTTCAAGAAATAGGGCTCGATTCCTCGTCAAGTACATAAGATTCGACTCTCGTGTTTCATAAGGAATCTATCCTCAAGTTGTCAAGTAGAACTTTTATCTTACCAAGTTCCTCTGGTGAAACGTAAATTCATGCAGCATTCGATTTACGTTCTCCTGAACGGTGTTAACATTATATATACGTAATTCATGTAATGGAGTAATTTGAATTTAAAATGTTATAGATGTATTATCAGATTTCAATGTATTTTCCGTTAATTATCTATATTAATTCACAGTTCAAAGCAGAACTTTCCAGATGCATTGATGATGAAAACCCATCGAAATATGTTTGGTCACCGAAGACTTGTTAATAAAAGGTATTCTTCCCGAGGTAAATGATTATTTCAACTTACAATACAATGTTTACGCCCAACATAATTTTAGCGAACATTTTTCAGGAAAGTTATATTAAACTCATTTTTTGAATACTTGGACGATTCCAAAATAAAAAGAATACATTTTACAAAGTTGAATGCCCTTTTGCATAACTACATTGAGTTTCATAATGACGTTAACTTTCCCACATTTCTCTTATTTTCATTTATTTGCATTCTTTGTAGGAAATGTAATCCTGTTTTGAAATAAATTCTTAGACAGGATGTCACAAAAGGAAACAATTATAAATGTCAATTTACGAAACCATAAATTCTAATTGCATACTCGGACCTGTGACATTTTATTTTCCTTCTCAGCTCCATTTCCATATTAATTGTCCTTTTTCACCATTACAATGATTTCTTCTTCGTCCCTGTAAACTCCGATAATTACAGGAGATTGCCAGGAAGAGACGTATTGACTGCACATCTTTTCTGTGATTCGTTCTCGCCAGTAATTCACCTTAAATAATTTGAGATATGATCGCTGAAAACAAATTAAGATATGGTCACTCATGTAAACGTCTTTCCTCCTTTTTCGTCTCAACTCAACATTTTCCAGTTTCTCTTTTCTCCTTTTTCTCATACTCCCCGTTTTATGGGTTCGTAAAAAAGCTATAGTATTACTTAGTTTCCCTGTTTGAAATACGGTGATTTTCTTGAAGTAAGAAAATTATTTGATTCATTGGTTACATAATAGCTATTACTGCATTTAACAGAAGACCAACGTAAAAATATGAACAAAAAAACTAAGAACAACTTTGATTAAAGAGGTCTTCACATTTCATTTACATACCCGAACGGAGAGTGTCGTCATTTTTTTCCATCCCAGAAATATAGTTTGATCATTCTGATCTAAATATACTTCAAACGTCACTTACGGTAATTAATGTATTATGGATGGTTAGTTACAGTGGAAACTAGTGGTTTAAAACCGTAGCACATACTTTCTCATATACGTTTCTCCGTGTGAAGCATAGAGTGAGAAAAATTTCTATAGTAAAAGGGTCATTTCTGGCGCGGTACTCTACATTTTGGTCGTCTTCCAGTGCTCTACTCATGCTCAAAGTCGCTAAATGAACTTATTACTGCCTTTTATTTCAAATTTGAAAGTAAAATAAATATTTAGAATATTATTTCAAAACATATAGAGACATACCAGTCTTATAAATATCGTAAAAGTGATACGTAAATGTACTTTAGAGAGAAATTGATGTATTTTCGTATCTGCAGTGCGTTTATTTTCCTCCTATGTATTTTATCATTACCACATCTTTCGTTTCAGTTTACAAAAAGTGTATTCTACGTCTGCTTGGTCCATTTACAATGTTAAATATTATTCAAGTTTCTTGAAACAGTGAACTAAAGTGTAGCAGATAGAAATTATTTTACAACTTCTTTACCAAACTTTTAAGCGAAATACCGCTAATGTGGATGTAATGCATACTTATTGTACTTTACGTACACAATATTTAAGAAAAATCGTTTGAGCCGTTCTTGAGGAACATTCAAAAGTGTACTTTGACCTTTATGTGAAGTACCCATTGTTTTAAATTTTTTTAAATACAGCACGTGCATCGACAACAAGTAAATTCTACTGTAAAGATGAAATGCAAATCAGGGATCACCAAAATCGGATATTTCCGTCGAAATCTCGCTTTCGAATTCCTTCACGATTACAATACTTTCTATATACTGCGTATATGAGAAAGTAAAAAAAGAAACAAATAGTGTAAGATCAAGAAAATAAACATAACGCAGATGTATATTGTTTTCTAATTTATTTGTGCATAATGTTATGACTACTCCATTTCACAGATATATAAATTATTGCTCAAACAAGAATTTATACTATATATTTATATATTAATTATTATATATTTATATATTAATATATATTTATAATTTATATATTATATAACTAATTTATATATTTTTGCTGAATTTTTTTGAATCCGCCTCTGCCTTAGGGCCCTTGATCGGAATTGATGGGATGGTCCCTTGCTTGCTTCCGGAGAGTAAATTAGTTTATTGTCCTCCACGTGGTCATACGCAGTTTGTACTGTTTTTTGACAATAAATTTATTTATTTATTTATTTACTAAAATAAATGATTCAATATTTTTCCAACAATGGTTTCCATCGAAAAAAAATACACATCTTATTTCTGTTACCTCATTATTTTGAAATAATTATTTGAAACAAGTCATTAAAAATTTAACGATTACTTCAAAACCGCAGACAAATTTTTGGAATAAAAGCATCAATGAAAGTCAAGTTCCATAGTAAATACGAACACGTGAAAATGGTATAGACATTCCGTCAAATTCAATCAATTTATCTGACAAACAATAATTTGTTTTTCAATTTCCGTAATACCATTTCAACTGTTTGTAACGAATTTATGCTTTCTATGCAGTGCGGAGATGAGTCTGATACTGGATGGAGAATATAACACATACAACGTTTATGGATAAGGCTATTGGGAAAAACACTTTCAATGTCATACAAAATATACCATATCCTTCATATACAACGAAAATAAACTTTAAGATGGGGTATGATGTGTGCATTTAAATTTAAAATACCCAGGGGATAAGGAACAACAAAAATGGATTATAAAAAGAGATTATGAAAATAGCATATATGCATGATGCTGAATTTTTACAAAATAATGGTAATAGAACAATATCATCCATTTAAGTAATATTAATAAAAATTCAATAAATCCCTCTACCATAATAAACAATAACCAAACTTATTGATGTTTAGAAAATGATAAAGATTTTCAATATTGTCAATTTCTGGAGAAGTTGTTTTAAAATTCTATATTAAATTATTTATGATTTAGGTAATTTTTGTGACAGATTCTTAACACTTAGTGGTATATGTGGGTATTAGTGCCGGGGTAGTTTCGGTATTACAGTTTCCATCGCCGTTCCTTTAGAATGGGAGGATTTGTGTTGATATTTGAAGATGATGATAAAAAAATCTAGAAAATTTTCACCCATTATTTTGGAAAGAGACTGTGAATAACAAGCGCTCCGCACATTTGCGTCTTTTCTTTTTCACTTTTGTCCCCACTTACTTGTACTTCTCGTCGTTCCAGTGAGAGCAATAAAGTTTAGTTATTTTACTTAACTGTCTGCTGTTAAAGTTAAAGTTATGTTTGTCTTTGGGAACCTAGCATTTCGAGTAAGAGTTGCTTTAATTTTTTGGTAGCGATACGATGCATAGTTAGATAGGTAAGACAACTTATTTCATTGAATTGGAAAATGGTATGTCCTCCATAGTAGTTATATTTTCCTTTTCCAAAAACGTTTAATAAGAAGTAATTCACAAGTCATGCGGTATGTCACCAAAAATGCATTTTTGGAATTATTTTAAAAATACTTATTCTGTAGATAACAAAAATATGTTTAAACTATGGATGCATACACTATTGTTTCAGTTAAAGATAAATAGTTTGACTCCTTGATGGAGTGGGTAAACGGTCCAGACTGCCTAGAATCTGCTAGATAAATTCGGTCTCGGGTGACTCTTTGGAAGTGGTAAACTGATCCCTGAACTATGGGTTAGGAATGGGTGGGGATGTAGGAATATCCTTTATTTGTTCCTATCACTTTTCCTTCATCAGTTCAGAAAGGTTCTATCTACCCACATCACGCAGAAGATCGCTGCCTCTGTGGATGTGACGAGAAGCGAGAGAGGAATGAATATTTTCATCGTTTGTAATTTCCAATAATTTTGGCAAAGAGAAAACAGAGAACTCGAACCTATGATTCTCCTGCTGTTAACTAAAGACTAATAAAAGTCCACTCCGACGAGACTCAGTCATTTCACTGGCCAGGAGATTAATAAAATGTAAAACGAACGGCTCACGGGGTACGGTCCCCAAGAGTCTCGTGCTCGAACACCACTCTTCACCATTTTCACCTCGCCAAACTTTCCACCTCCTTTGACCTAAGGGCCCGGGGAGTAAACTATTGTATGTTGTTCACTGTTTGAGGATGGCATAACGGTGCGCTGTCGCCCACTAAGTTGCTAAAATGAGTTATCTCAAATAAGTGCAGCAAAGCGCTTCCTCCCTCTTCCTGAGGGTCAGGATGAAGCAGAGACTTCTAACGCAGGAGAACGACAGACCGAGGTCCAGAATTAATGTGAGATACATTGGGAAATATACTTGAAGAGACAAACAAGCAATCCATGGAGCATGTAGACTAATTAGATTAGGAGGTAAAAACTAAATAAAAATATATTTATTTATTTCTTGTTTTTCGGCCATGAGACCTGCTCATCCACCTAACCGTGACTTGGAAGAGGAAACTGGGAAGGAGAGATGTTGGGCTTCGGCTGAGCAGTGTTTGATCTCTACCGCACAGCGATATCGTGGAGGTGAAGACGTTACCACTAGAACACCGCTCTTGGTAAAATAAGATAACCCAGGTAAGGGCGTTATTCGATTCGTTCGCAATGAAATATGGTACGGAAGGTTGACGGGTTACAAAAGTGGTAGACAAGTTTATAAATAATGTACGTATGAACTGGACGAGACCGCTAGCTCTGAGTGATAGATAATGTGTTGTATGTTAAAAAATGTTGAGTAAAGAGCATTAAAAAGTGTTTGTGAGAAATACACAGCAATTAAGCTCCCATACTTAAGCCGGGGGAAGCTTTTTGAGAAAGGTAGAATTTACAGCTAGGAGCATTCCTCAAAAGTCGAAAAATCGGAATATTCATCAGATGTCTCTAATGCAACAAGTACGACCACTTAGAGAATAATAGCAGATAGAACAGCAATGCATACCCAAAATAATGTGGGAGTTACCGGTAAACCGCATACTATAAAGTAGAAATATTCTACGTTTAACACAAAGGATTGAAGAACTGGTGACAGAAAATACCGAGAATTCATATGATCTCTGTGTGTTCTACTGATAAAGTGACTGACTGGTGGGCACTGGACAGCAAATCAATGCACGGAAATCGAAAGCACGAAAATCGAGGAAAATGAAGTACACTTTGACGTGGCGTAACCACAAGAATCATAAAAGGAGATAAATAAATAAAAAAATAATAAATAACTTTTCTTCTTTAAGGGAAAAAAATAATATCAATAAGAGTGGTTAGATATTTTGCATTGGAAATAATGTATAATACAGAATTCAATGTAATAAAGATTGTAGGTACAACGTCTTTAAGATTATGTTGGCAAGCTCTAAAGCCTTAATTATTAAACAAAATAAAATTTAAAAAATGTAGATACACACAGCACTCAAGTAAACTCAAGTATACCAGGGTGGGTAGAAAACAAGGTTAATATTGTTATACTGCCCTCGTAGTTAAGAAATTGAAGACCAGATAGAATTTCTTACAAATGAAGAAATATGAATAGACAGTAATGTTAAATCCTGGTTGTGGTACAACGGTTTCACACACGACTGTGTGGAGGAAATGTAAGAATTCATTGTAAAATACACTGTGCATTTTTTTAACTTTCCTTAACAACTGATGACATATAATTCCAAAAGGGGAATTTATCATTGTCGTGACTCAAATATCTCAACCAAATGAATATTTCAGGTAGTAAGTTGGATTTTATGGGCTCTGATCTTCTATTTATTAATTAAAACAGACATAGTTTACATGTGAACGGTCGAGTGGATGAAGGTGGTAATTGCCTTTTAGAAAAAAAATGAGTCAGCTCTCTGTATGAATGCTGCAAGTGATATGCTGCAGCCTTCTTGGGAAATGTCCTGATCGGAGGTTGTAACAGAATACCACAATCCTTTTGTAAGAATTGAGGTAAATCTTAGGAAGCGATTTTACATGTATTTCTGCTCTTTAATTAAGCGCAGCATTCAAAGTACAACAGCATCGTAATTGTGTTGAAACAAACGAGTTCGTCATAATGTGCCAAATCTGATTGCTCCTAAAGTACAACCAAACGCGGCAGTAAAGAACAAAATGATGTTTTCATATTTTTGTCAGATTAAAAAGTGACATGAAATGCATTTTATTATTTATTCTATTCTCGTGTTTTATGACAGATTGTAAAAGTTGAAAAATTGAATGGCTTTGACTGTTAGTCGGGGAGTAGTAAAACATAACTCTCAATTTATGTAAAGTAATTCCATGGATTTATCAAATAATATAAAAATTATTATATTATCTACCTCCGTTTTATTTAAAAAATTGATGCTGTATGTTTATGAATTATTCCCACGCAAGAGAAAATATTTTTATTCATGTTACTTACATCTTCAGATCACCTTCATACACAATAGTTTGAACGAGATTCACTGTCTCCTAAAACACGTAGATTAAGAACATGTTTTCCATGGAAAATATATTTAGACAAGCTTCCATACATGCCATACCGATCATTTCGTTCCTGGTTGTTGAAAAGTTCTTTGTTCAGTTCTTTCGCACTGCATCCTCTCATCAAACACTGAATCGAAATCCTTTTTACCCATGACTAGTCCACTATACTGGTCATGTTTCTGCCCGAGGTTGCAATATTACACATGAGTCTAGAGCCAAAGGCGGCCACACAGAGAATGAATTGGTAGCATGGGAATGAACGTTGAGCAAAGGTTTACCTCATACTCTTATTCCCCTCTGGCGTCGCCGAAGGTCGTCACGTGACAAGAGACTACAGCCACTGTATTAGCGTTCGCACACTCTTTCTCAAATAAACGTTGTAGAAGAGGAGGGATGCTCACGAATAGTTAGAGCGCTATTCCGCTGAATTCGTCTGTTCTTCAGGTGATATTGCATTTGCACGGGATGAGAGATAATATTTGCACATGTATCCAGTTTTTGGAGTGTTAACATCACTTTTGTCCTTTTTGAAGAGATGTTAAGTGAGCGAAAAGCGTACCGAGTAGAGAAAATAAGTCCTTTTGTGAATGACAATGCGCATATCTCTCTCTTTAAAAAAATGTTTTTAAGAATTTCTAGCGTGTAAAAATCTGAACTATGCTTCCTATACGTGATCTTTTCGTTCCAAATTTTCATAGAAAAATTCGTGTAATAAATTTACATCATATAAAGTTTGTCTTTTACACAAAAACTACTTCTCGTGATCATACCCCATTGGGTAATTTTCATGTAACTCTTCTTTAATTACTATTTTCTTTTACTTCCAGTTTTTACAATAATTATCACGCACTATTACCATTAACATATTTTTCTGCAATGTAAGACAAACGCTTCAGCTATTAAATATCCAGGTTGTTTCATTTCCCGGTCCCATACACTACCATCGCATATTTATCAACTCCCTTTTTAATCACACTTCAAATATTTCAGTTTTCATCTTTCGCAAACCACATTTTCTACTGCTAATCTTTATGCCATTCTCGCAATTCTCAAAACCACGAGTAACTTTTACCTTCCTAGTCAAAACTTAAAACGTTGTGTTATGAGAATCAGTTATCTTTGTTGCCAATCACGAAACGTATTTATCTCCCCAGTATTCTCAATATTTGGTTTACTATAAATAAAAAAAGAAGCAGAAATAACTCATAGAGGATGTGTGGAGTGTGCGTGCTGAGTTACGCCCTACACCTCCGATCTGTTCCACATCTCGTCCTTTCGTGCTGCCCACTACTCCGTCCGCCGCCTGAGGGCTCTAAGCCTGTTGCCGTGGGCGAGCATTGCATCCCTCACTGTTGCCCCAAGCAACCTGTTCGGTACGGCGTGCTTCGCATGCCTCAACCAGGAGGCGGTGCAGAGAGAGTGAGGGGGAGGCGGTGCAGAGACTCTGAAGGGGTCCGTCCGTGTGCAGTGGCGGGCGTGGCGCTGCGAAGCGCGACAGAAGACCGTCCAGGCGGCGACGCTACGTGACGGATCAGCTCTTCGTCGGACGATGAGGCCAGGCTTAGGACAAGGCGCTCTCCCTTCAGCACCAGATGGCGTTGAGCTGCATTGTCTTATGAACAAGTAATACATTCCCATTGTCGCCTACATCTTTATACTTCATATTTCTGTACCACGGCATTTATTATTTATTATAATTACTAATCATACATCTCTTGACTTCTAAAATATTGTTTGCGATTTCCTTCCATTCGAACACTAACAATACACCTCTTTGAATTTATCACAATTATTTCCTACAAACCGATTTTGCGAGCGTGAACTGATGCTTTGCACTCTTAATATGCGTAATGATGCATCAGAGCAAAATGCGGAGAAAACCACCAATTAAACAAACAATAATATGCCAGTAAAAAATAATCATACGAAACAAAATATTCGGAAACGTTTTTAAATGAAGTTATAAATTAATATGACTGTTAAGTTATTTCAATCTAAGCTAGTCTCACTGTTTATTCCGAAAGACAAATCAATGTTGAAACTTTAAATACATTCTTCGAAAACGATATTGAAATATTTATTTGAAAATACAAAAGGTGTCTAGAAATTAATATAATTCGTAATCAATTACTTGTCTGGAACAATATCAACATCATTATTATCGCATACATTAATACGCAAATGTCCTAAGTTCCTTTTCTGCTTAACCAGATGGATTAAATCACACAAATGCATAACGTACTTTAGACCATTTTAATGTGAATTGACGATTTCCTATTGTTTCAACTTTCACATTTTCCTTTCCGAGAAAACTGAATCTAAATATTACATCAACAGAAGCAGTTACTTCACTCATTTGAAAAGGATGTTACCTGACCTCTTCTGTTCTTACAAATGACAGCACTTACGCCTCTGGTAAGTAGTACACAATATTCGTACTGAATTGTTAGTGAGTTACGTAATGCTCCATTGAATATAATCATATACTATTCATAAGATTGTGATGCCCCCTTTCCATAGTTAACGCTAAATATGAAACAGGAAATACTTACCTCCAACTAGCAGACGGGGGAAAGTAGAATATGCCATATTAGTCACGTAAACAAAATAGTCCCACTAAAAAAAAGTAAATATTCGTATTATCATGCAGGATGATATTTACATTCAATTTTCTTTATTATTGACTAATTATAATGTACGTACACGTATGGGACTATTTATACGTGTGACACGGAGTAGCCAATTATATTTGACTTGAAAAAAAGTGATGACTCACTTTATTAAGAAATAGTTACCTTTATTATGTATCTGTTGTACGCAAGGCGTTATCAATTATAACGCATTTTAAAATATGAAATACACTTACAAATTATTTTCTCATCATTATTTTGCGTCCAAAGAACACAGAAAAAGCGGGATGAAAGGCAACGTCAAAAGAAAGAAGTAAACTGAAAGAAAATAGTATCCAAATATAACTATATTTAAATTTGAATCGGAACTATTTATTTAAATCTCTTTTGTCCCGGCTATATACAGGCTACTAGTAAGCTTATATATTCTTCTTCTCTTGTCCTTAAGTACGTACAAGGAAATGCAACGATTAGGAAGAGTTTAAGTTCTTCTTCACAGTTCTTAATTTTTTCACTATGAAACCTTGATGGAGGGAACATATAAAGAGTACATTTTTCAAATGAAGCTCTGTGATATAGCTCTATAGTACATGAAGCTCTTTCCTCATTTGGAAGGTTAATAATTTTTCAAACCTAAAACCTTTGACAGAACGCACATGTTGACAGTTAAATGCAATTTTTATATTTACACTCACTTGATAAACAAATTCTTTGGGTGTAATGCGTTACTTGACAGGTGATTCTAGGAGTTTCGGACTAGACAAATTAAGGTAATAAAATTTATTATGATTCCTGCAATACCTCTCTTCTTCTCTATTTTACATTGTTAAGAGTTCAATAATGGAGAATTTATTTGTGTACCTAGGTTGACGAACGCTGAAATGGTTTTATAAATCGCTTCTAGTTTACGAAACCAACATACATTGTCCTTTCGATATCAATATTTCCGCATTATTTTTTAGTCTTTTTTCTATTAAATATATGCTTTATGAACTAATCTGTAAAATTAACATGAATACAAAAGTGGAGAGTCCATAGTGTAAAGAAGAAGTCCATAGTGTAAAATTAACATGAATACAAAAGTGGAAGTCCATAGTGTATTCATTTAAACTAAAATATACATGAGTGTGTTTTTCCTTCTGTCGTTTATATTGAAATTCTCTCAATACAAAACTAAAGAGACGAGCACAAATTCCGAGGTACTTTCTTACAACTTGGTGGACAGAAAATCAATTTTCCCAGAGAATATAACACGCTTCAGGTAAGCAAAATGGCGAACCTCTGTACAATGGGTCGATGCTACTCCACGTGCAGGACACTGCTTGGCGATTGCTGAGAAAGTATAGCATTAGCTTCACAATTAGGTCAAGAAAATGTGATTACGAGTTTCAAAGTATCGACTCATGAACCAACTATTAATGCAATAACAATGATCACGACAACAACAAATCATCGTCTTGTGATTGGCTACAGGAACACTGCTGTCACTGAGGTTCGGACTCGATGTACACAGTCCACTCTGTCCATGGAATGCAACTCCTCATTCACGCGAGAAAATGTCGAGGAGCGGATAGATGCCTGTGTTATATTATGGTGTGATGTTAATGTTACATATTGTTTTATCGTCATTTTTTTGAGAGAAAGTGTTTTCTCTTTTGTTATGTAGAATACATAATTTTGAATTTTGTATTAATATATTTTGTCCTAATATAGTACGCAATCCATAATATGGATTGAAACTATTAAATGTTCATTATGCCATAGGATTTATTTCGTCATATTTAAAATTAATTGTAATTTAACATGAATATAATACTGTAATTTTATTTGTTATGATTACTTCTGTCCTATAATAAATTTAAATATATTTAATGTTATTTGTATAGCTATAAATTTGTAAGACTTAATCTTGTAATTTAAAAAATATCAATGTAATATTCTTCCCGATATTTTGTAATATTTTCTTNTATATATATATACATATCATATTGACGGTGGTACAATCGGGGGACTAAGTGTTTCACACAAATTCCATGAAAATTAAAATATCCCAAGTGAACTACGCACAAGCATTGAGTAGGTAACGGGGAAAGTAGACTTGCGTCGAACTTCTTAGACCGCGCCACCAACGGCTACTGGGCTACTGTAGAATATAACTCCGCTAAGAGAATCCACGGCTTTTCAATATTAGTCGAGAGAATGAAATGGGAATTTGGTGGTTCTAACTTCAGATAAGACATAACGGGAATGGGTTTTACAGAACTGAACCAATATCATTGTAGTCGTCTCAAAGTGAAAGTTTTCGGAGTTGAATTGTAGCGCATTTGAAAAGCTGCACGGCTGAGTGGCTATTGAAGATAATGTTCACGGACTTCAAACTCTCTGACCTCCGTTATCTATATGTTTGGGAGAAATTAGAAGTGCCATAAAACATTACTATTGGGCGTTAGAAAGTGATTCAGTACGTCGAAGGCAAAAAAGTTTTATACTGAGTTAGATTGAAGTTCTCCTCCACATTATCATCATTTTTCAGAGGAAGGCAACAAGTTTATACTTCGGTATTTTTCTCTATGTCACGCATATATCATTAACGTGACGACAAATCACTCTATTGGATGTAGTGAGTAGGATAAATATGGAAAAGAAATGAAAAGTGTATTAGTTTTAGCCCGTTTGTTATTTATTCTCATTTAAGAAGAAAATTCTTCGCAAAGAATAAACGATTGCATAAATAAATGTTTATGTGATGTGAGTATTGTAATAAATTGCAATAGGAAGTACATATCCACATGGTACCCTCGTAGTGTACCACTGAACCACTTAATATCCAAGTATCAAAATATTGAAGATAACTATGTTACTCGATTTCTCTGTAGTTTTAATAGTGTGAATCAAGAAGGTTTAACAACCTGAAAGAACAATACTGATGTTATAGTCAAAACAAATTAGGGTTGATGTAGATGTTTGTAAATTGATATTATACTCTAATCACTAATGGAAAAGCAAAATGCACTAGAAAAAGGTAGGCACATAGCATTGAATATAAATAGACTCAATGTCTCATGAGCTCAAAAAGCTGTTAACTATGTCTTTCCGGTCCCCATCTCCGTAAGGTACCATGTTTCCCTTCGTTCTAATTTTCTTGTCTGAGAGAATTGTCTAAATCACAATATGTCCAATAGAGGAAATGACCAGAAATGGAGAATCATGATCTGGGCATATAATCTAACAATTAATGAAAATGCAAACTATCATTTCAATGTTTATTTACAGAGGATATCATTTATTACAGAACTGAAAGAAATTCCATTTCCTAAAATATTAGAATACCTTAGAATTTATCAATAGTATTTTGATGTGTTTTATGAACTCAAAGATGGTTGACTTCTCAATATAAAACTGTCATCCTACTGTTACAATTTTGAAAAACCTATTCCATAATGTAATAAAAATACTAAAACTTTCATAGCATATCGTATGTGCAGGTAAAGGAAACCGTTCGTTTGAATTCCCCACTTCCCCAGAATGGGAATATGGCACAAATCAATACTTTCACCATTCGACACTTCGATACTCGCCAACTGAACTCCTCTCTTCCTCCACTTCAAAGATCATTCACCCCTCAGCTTCTGCACCTGCCCGCCATGCCTCGGTCCCGCCTGCAATTAAATCGTAAAGAGTGCTCGGCGCCGCGCCTGACGTGATAAATATGAAGAGCTACCCGCTTCCACTCGGCGCCATAGGCCGCGCTGCGTTCGCGGGGAAGGCACCTGAATCCCGCCGAATAACAAGACAATGCTGCTACGTCACCAGTGAAAATATTCCCCTGCTCCTCGGCAAAGCCCGCAATTTCCAAAGCTCGTCGGAGCCCAGGCCTCATTTGAATAACAGAGAGACGCTGCACTGCATATTTACATCCTGGCATTGTGGAATTCGATACAAATAGCGACGGTTCTCCCACGGGATGTGATACGTAGGTAAGAGAGGTGGAGAGTATGATGAAGCTGAAGGAAAGAAAAGTAAAGTATCGTACATAGCTCTGTAGGAAGAAAAACGCGAGTAAAAATTCAAATAGAGTCTATGTTCAGTGTTACTTAAAAAAGTCTTGTTTATAAGGTTTAATTACAACGGTAAAACGCATTCATCTAAAATCATAAGCAACCAGAAGAATATACATAATGAAACAAAGCCACTTGAAGCAAACATTAAAGATGCTCTTTAATTGCCATTCACGATTAAAACCAGTACATTTTAACTATCTTTGTAAATTGTATAGTTATAGTAACTTTCCATTTAAATTACTTTGAAGTGGCGTAAATTCTACATGATATCGAAAAATTGAAACTAGCTAAATGTGCATTCTAAGAGTGCAATGGATTTAGCAAAGACAGTTGAAAGCATAGAGCTCACAAAAGACTTTTTTTTTTACTTTTTTTGGACAACAAACAACAGGATAATGAAGATGAAAAGAACGTGCGAAGGCAGTGGTAATTCCAGGAAAGCGCCTACAGACCACTAGAGGGCACCTGGGATACACAAGGATTCACACAAACTAAGGTGGCAGGCCTGGCATGGAAAAGCGGACAGGTGCAACAGCGCAGTGGAATAAATATTCCCCACCTCCCCATTGTGGCTTCATCCGCTCGGGTCGTTGTTGATGTTTTTACAGATTGACGAAAGGACCGGATGCGTCTAAAGTATGGATTATTTTTTGTATTAAATTATATTACAAGAACTAAAGCTCTTGTAAATCTTTATTTACTCTATTAAATCTTAAATTTACCACAGAAACATCAACACACGAAAGGAACACAAATTTATGTAAATTATTAAATGTCAAACATATTTAGCTTGCAACAGACACTGAATTTGTGAAAATCTGTTTCCCACACCAGTACTCAAACGACAAAATAAATTTAAATTGCCTTCTGAACCATTTTTATTTCTCTAAGGGTAGATCATGATTAAAACATCAATTAACATGTTATTTCTAATTAGTAGTAAACTGTCTTTTTTAATATACCACCTGAATTTAGGTCACTGTAAATATATTCTACTTGAAAGTATCGATTCATCGCTAGATAAATTCCACAAGTTTACCATGCGTTTTCTGTGGTTTATAGCGTCTTATGCTTCCGTGGTTTCTCGGTCTTAAATTACTTTAATATAACAGAATAATTATGTGTTGGTTGATACATGAACTCGGTGCGCCAACTCTTCGTTGCTTAGAAGAGATAAGGCACATGAATACGTCAAGTCGATACCATCACTTTGTGAGTCGTAATATTTTACCAACACATTATCTATCACAAAGTAGCGTTATTATACGATACAATTCATTGCCTGAGCACTAGTGTGCTTTTTAAAGAGTTGACGTGGCTTGAATCTGTTATCTACGTCATAAAAAATTCATGGGTGCGGGCTAATTTTTAATTTATGGACGACAGTTTTAGCCAGAACTGCACAAAATGAAGTATGGGACACCTGACAAAAATTGGAATGAGGAATACTGACTTGAAAATCGAATGAAAATGATTAATACAAGAGGAGGAATTTTTACATTCTAGAATTATACGATTAGAATGTATCAATTAGCTCAACTTACTATTTAACTTTGCATAAAAGATAACGAATAAAGTGAAGTTCTCTAAACCAAAGATTCATTATAATAGTCGTATATTATTTTCACTTAATGATATAGCTTCCGAAAATTTATTTATCTATAATATATACACGCAAAAATTTTAGAATTTTAAGGAATGATAAATTAAATGTCGTTTGTATGTAGCTCATAGCACTATGAGCAACATACAAACGATGTTTAATTTATCATTCGTTGATAATGTTGCTAACGCTCCATAATTACCAAGTTTGAATTTGAATTTTGATTTTACATTAATTCGTTGGTTAGTTAGCATATCATATTTCTATCTTTCTCAAAATATGTAGAAAGAGTCATATTTGAATGTTCTCTCGAACGCTTTCAGATACGAGGTTTAAACGGATTTGCATTTTTTACCGAAAAATAGTTGTAAGGACACTACATCTCCGAGAGTCTGAGAGTTTATCGAAACACAAAAACTTGATGATTTGGTTGGGTCACTTCATATATGATTTCGTATTTAGTGTTATTTCTTTTATTAGCCTCCTCATCTGCTTGTACTATTTCCAACTTGTATCTTAAGCGTACTTCCTTGAAAATCAAAGATCCCTTACAAAAATATTCCTCGAAGTTACCATGAGCTGTTTTGTTATTATTGGCTTCTAATGAAATAGTTGCTTTGTTAGACTATATAGATATTATTGTGCTTTAGTGTTTGGTAAATATCAAATTATTTGTTTCACTCACTCTGTCGCATGGAAAGATTTTACGATGGAAAAGAACTAGCTAACAATCCTGAAACAAGAGGGAGAATATCCTCCATTAATAATTCTTTCAATTTTTGTGGAAGTATTTCCTCTGACAGAGTGGGGTTTTAGGCGGGGAATCCTACCGATTCCGCAGATGAGTTCATTCATAACTATTCAGCACCACCGTAATCAAAGCACCAACTGAAATTGTAGTTAAAAAACTATGAATAAAAGTGAAAAATATCAAGTTATTTTCATGGAAACAAACAGGATTTGTTCAGACAGAACATTTTTTCAATACGATGAAAACGTGATTTACGCGGGAGTGACATTTACGGGTTACGGTTCACACAAATCTGAGGCTCTTGCTGACGCACATAGTTTAATGAGACACAATTGAAAACCAATTTAAAAAATCAGTCCATCCCTAAAATTTGATTTTCAAAAACTATATATTTTTTTCTAATGAAAACTAATTAGTTTTACCAACACGTTTCAATGGAATATCAACTGCATCAAAATACTCTATACAATGAAAACCTGTAGAACATTTTATTATATGCTGCAATCAGTAGGAAAAAATCTACAAGTAGGAAATTGATACTACATAATGTTGTTATTTGCATTATGGTTGTAACACTCAGATGTGTTCTTTTAAAATTTAGCTTTTCCATGAAATCTTTAAACTGCCAGTCAGTACTTCCACCATAATTTCAAAACTAATAATATTTCTCTTTCTTGTAATATTCGTCTAAAACTGTCTATCGCAATAATAAGAATTGATTTTTGTTTATTGAACTTTTAGGAGAAGGATGTATCTTAGATGATATTTCGGTATGCGGTAATTTAATTAATCGTTTCTTTGAAATTATTTTTTTAATAGGATAAAAATTATATAATTATTGATAATATTGTTAGAAACTTCATTTTGAATGCTCGAAGACACTATTTAATATTTATAATGTGAATTTTATCATAACTTTACTTCAAGCGTGGCATTAAACGAGATTTTACTACCAGTATTAGCCCATACATTTAAAGTAAAATTATCGACTGATTTTACATCATCTTAACCTGAGATGGAAATAGTTTTTTCTCTATGTATGAGATTATATATGTAAGGCAGATGTTCCCACCAGAGGGATTTAACAAATAATGTAAGAAACAACACTTCAACTACTTTGTTGTTTGCAGGGTGAACCCTATGAACAAACAGCCAAGTACTTCATGACGCCACACCGGCCGAGGAAACCCCCCAGAATACCTTAAATATTCCCGTTAAGATTATAACTTTCCTCCAATTTTTCGCTCATTTATCATCAATCAAGTACTTATACTTTAATCTCGAAAAATTAAGTACCGCATAATAACCGGCATGAAACACGTTTCACAAACGTGTGTGAATTTTAAAAAAATACTGTCAAAAATACAGTAGTCTATACTATCAAAATTACAGCAATCAATGATCACACACAGGACAACAAACTAGACCCATTTTCATGTGCTTATCGACAAAAATTTCGAAGTGATAGTGCTTAGCGAACATATCTTCTGGCGCTCCACTTTGCGAACCTCGTCCCGCATGTGCCACATACATTTCCCTGTGAAACCCCCATTCATGCTGCGAGGCCACTTTCCGTGCCGACTCCGTCTCATGCAGCTTCACTGCCCGCCGCGGCCGACCCTCCCTTGTTACGAGCAGCGAACACCGGCACACGTCCCGAGAAGAAAGCGAGCGGCTGAACTGCCCGCCCCCCCCCAACCGCCCGCTCCATTGTGATATACGCCGCGAGCGCACGCATTCGCAATTGCCGCACTTCTTCCCTCCTCCTGACAGAACACGCGTTTAAAGATAGCAGTTTTAACAAGGGACAGAAATCGTTTTGAAAAGTTAGATTGACTTTGTTTATCAAGAATATCCGTTGTTTTACTTTGTAGTGACTTGAGACTAACCATTCTGCAAATGTTATTAATTTCAATTTGATCCAATGGGAAACAGAGAATAGGTTAATTTAAATCATTATGTTTCCATAATTTATTTTACATTCATCTTTTCTATTATAAACAAAAAGCGAGATTAATAATCATAATGCAATCAACTAGGAACATAATAAAAATTAAAAAGGAATTTTTGGTATGAAGAAAAAATACGTTAGTTTAGTTACATGGGTGTAATCAAAATTCATACCTGTTTTAATTAACGTGAAATATTGGTTGAAACAAAGTCGGATGCAACGTATCACCCATTTGCTGTAATAACTGGAAATATTGAGTTGCGAGCATATAAAGGAACATTCTAGCACGTACTTCTAACAGGTGGAGCGACACATGTGATCCAATTCCTGAACGAGAGAGTCCTTGTCATATTCGTGTGGCAACAAAAAGGCGCCTGTTAGCGAAATCAGTCGTCTATGGGTCGTGTTGCGGCTGAGAAAGGATTTTTTCTCGAGAAATAACTTGAAAAGCAGTTCATTCCAGTTTGCAAGATAATATGTTAAAGATTAATTTTTAAAATCCTGTCAAAAGTTTGAATTGAACCTCCTGAAAATTTAGTTACACCTCTGTTACAGCAAATAAGAGATGTACTTCATATAACAAACTCATACTTCAAATATAACTGAATAAATTTCTTTATGCTTCTCTAATTTCTAACCGGTTTCCTAAGAACAGTCTAAAAATTATCAGAAAAGCTTTATATAAAACTAATTTCTGGACTCTCAGTAGTAACGAGTGTTAAATTTAGGTATTTAGGTATGTTTGGCTGACTCAAGCCTGCGGCTTCCTGCCTATTTTCGATGGACACCTGCACTTAGTTCATATTCTGAGTTCCATCTCTCTTCCGCCATTCTGTTGATTTTTCACCTCACCCTAGATACGAAATGAAAATGATTGATCGGATGTTGTGTTACATAAATACAATTTCTTTTTTGTTGTTTCGTGAAGAAGTAAGGAAGATCATGTGACGAAATGACACCAACATAAATATCCTGTATTTAATTTATGCTCATTTTATATCGATTAAGAACACGTGTCCGTGACTTTTCAACCTCCATACAATCACTTCAATTAATTTATCTCCATTAAATTTTGAAGTAAACTACAGAAAATTGATTTAATTTTCTTACAACTCCAATTATTAAAATAATTACCTTAATTATTAAACTTAATAATAACAATAAAATATTATATTTTACTCATGAGACTTAAAGAATAAGTCCATATTTTTAAAGATCTCATCATGAAAAGAAAAAATATAAATACATATAACAGAATATATATTCCTAAAAACATAAAAAAGGTCCCCACATTTTGGTGGAAACAAACTAAGAGAAAACAAACTTGACAATTTGGTCTCGCGAGTTCTCCGGAGGTCGCAAGCATTTTATTTTCAATCCAGTTTCCACCTCACAGTGGTTTCGTGGCCTTTTTTAGCAGTGTATCAAAAGCCGCAGCGCATACAAATTTTTGCCCACAGTGACGAAGCCTCTGCTGCGGAAGAACATACTGATACAAGGCTTGACAAATATGCTATGCCAGCGCGTTAGGTGGTGGAGCGAGCAAAAAGCAGATCTCTGTTCACTCGTTCGAATGAGATACTTTGTACGTAAGCGTGAGACAGCTGACATTTTCTAGAAGTTCACATGCTTGGTAATAATGTTTCAAGAATATTTGGAACCTTTAATATTTTTAAAGATCAGTATTTTCAAGTGATTGAAGTATGTTCGTAATGTTAACATTTCCAGTTGATTCCGATTTAAACGACACACTACTAATTTAATTCATCGCATCACCTTTAATTCATTACACCAAATTTCAATAAGTGTTTCTTTACTTTTCTAATAAAATATTTAAAAACTAATGGAGATGCTAATAAGTTCATAATGACAATATTTATTTATATTATGTACTCATTAACGCAATGTATTATTTATTTACCATTAAGTCCATATCATAATTTGTAAATAGGAGTCTGTGGCAACCAAAAAGTTTAAAGTGAATCTACTCTTTGCACAATATTGGGGTACTAATAAGAAAGAAATATTAATCGTGATATAATAGTACATAACATAATTGGAAAAAATAATTGTACAAACAAACTTGAATAGATTTATATAATTATACCATATTCTTTTTATATTATGTAAAATTCAAACTTGGTGTACTTGCACTGTCTACAAATGAATATACTTAACGCTCTTTTTTAGTATTCGAAATTCACATGGAAATCAAGGTAATGAAAGTTGAACACATCTTTCTAGAACATGAAAGTTTAATTAGACAGTGGTCCTAGTTCATCCAGAAGTCAGTCATAGGTTAACTATTAAATCCATTTGTAGCAAACCTCTATTCAAAGTTTCTTATTACCCTCTGTAACGTGTTCACATTTCTGTGAAAGTTTATTATTACAATATAATTTGAACAAATGTATAATAATATTCTCTAGTTTCAACATATTTTCAAGATAACTGTTGAAACATTATTTAAATTTCAAATCGTGAGTTTCTAACTTATACAGACTTTTATAAAGTATAATTTTCTTTTCGAAAACTATATTTTTTACAATATCCAAGAGCTCACTTTTTTAAGAATTCTATTTTCATTATCATTCACGATCCAAAATTCATCTGCAATGTATTCAATATGCAACTTTTACGTCTAATGAACTCCCTTCACGTCGGTTATTATATCCAACATCTAAACGCCACCACATTGAAACCTCCCCTTTACGTTCCATTCTAGCATTTCAAAAGGCTTCTTCCGCCCCCCCCCCCGTCGCAGAATTAATGCATATTTAAATAGTAGTTTTCATCTGCAAACTTCTAAGCTCCGCAAAGTAAAGCGTGGAGCTTCTCCACTATCTAAACCTTTAGGATTTCGCTCTTGCATTCTGTTTTCTTTTTATCTGTGCAGCCGACGGGCCGTCGCACGCGGCGTGCGTTCGTCGGTGTGGACGTGTTTCCAGTTGCTGGCGGTGATGACGGTGGCGCGGTGCAACGCAACGCATCGCGGTGCGGCGCGGCGGCGCGGCGGCGCGGCGGCGCGGCGTGGTGCTTGCTCATCCAAGGACGATATAATCGTCTTTGCGCTCATCCCACGTAGAACGGTGCTCGTCGTGTCGTCATAGGGTGCTCGCTCGCTCGCAGCTGCAACGCAGTCCTTTGCATCGCAGCAGCCGCTCACAACACAGGAGCGACGGAAGATGAAAGAGGGTGGAGCGCTCTTGGAAACATTGCCCACTACAGGTGGAGTATGAAGGAGCTTTCACGATTCTATTTATTACGAGATACAATGAACCTTTGAGAGAGGAAATAAGAACGCTTGATAAAAATGTTTCAAATATACACTAGAATGGAGTTTTAATTTTAACTCTCCTGTTGTGTATCTCATGTCTTCTTGTAATTTTGATTTTTCTGGTGCACGTAGCGTTATAATTTTTAAAAATACGTATTGTGAACCCTCTTTTCCGTTATTTTTAGAACTTACCATTGCAATATCTCTTCACTTATAGAACTCTTCTTAGAAGGGGCAATAGAGGGTATCAGAATAAATTTTGGAGCTCGTAGTAAATTCCAGCACTAGTTTGTTAATCCTGAAGTCAATAAATTATCTTTCTAATATTCCTTTTCTTACGCCGGACCTCATTATTTCTATCAATTGTCTGTAGAAATTAAAATAAGAGGTAATATCAAAGAGTTCTGTTTAATAGTGATAATCTGGTTAAGGTATTCAACGATGTCTTGTTCCTCAACCAGACCATGGTATAACATCCTACCCACTTTAACTACCTGAACTAGATTTATTCTGCTTTCATTTGATTTAATTTTACATTACTATTTATAAAGGCTAAGATTAAATTATAACTACATTATGTATTGTAATTATAAATGGTATTATTTACCGTAAAACGAGCAACTAACAATTGTTAAGTAAAGTAAAAAAAGCTATTTAATTTATATGGTTCTAGGAGAACTATCTTGAGATGCCCGGGATTAAAACAATAACAACAACAACTTAAAACTACCATTGCTGGACATTCGGGAATTTCTTAAGAAACCCCATTTTACCCGGCCTTACCAGGGGTTCTAAAAGAATATTATAAATGCGTATGTTCATTTCCATATTTTTCTAGTTTCGTAATATTAAAGTTTTACTTTAATATTTAAGTTAATTTAAAAAATTAAATACTACAAAGAACCTACCAAAATACACAGGACTTTCAGTATTGTATGTTTGTATGCACGTAATTATGAATTATTTTAAAATCCTGGAAGAAGGAAAATACACCTTACCCCGTAGCTAACAAACAAAGCGCATAGTTAAGAGTTCTAATTCTTTGGTTTTTATTTCACTTTTGGGTTATGTACTTGAAAACAATGTTCTTCACAGCCTTTTATCCCACGATTCTGTCATTTTGATTATACGTTCAGTGGATTGTACGCCTCACGTAACGCAATTGAACATTACCAACCTTTACAGTCAACAGTTATGCGAGTAAATATTCATATCTACAGATTAGCAGCCAGTTTTGTTTATCTACTCTTGCATTTTACCATTAAGAACCATATTTGATGAACTGAACTGGAATGAAGGACTGGACACACGGTATATATCATTATAAAGACAAAAAAATGTTCACCTAAAAACGCTACTGCGAATTGTGATTAGATTTCATTCCAAGAAATATCATCTGTATCTTTTATGTAATTAACGAGTTGGAATAAAAATCATTATTTCATTCAGAGCATGATATCTGGATAACAAAAATTGAAAATAATGCAACAAACGTTCGGCATAAATGAAAGAAGATACAAATCCTGACTGACCATGCCACCAGAAGTATTTGAAAAGGCAAGGTTTCCTACATTTAGGATGTGCGGTGATGTATGAGAAAAACTGGGATTCGAATCAACGGCATATCTTGTGTGTTACCATTTGGCCAAACTTCCACACATAAGCATTCCATATGGTTCGTTAAATATCTACAATGTACTTTATATCATAAGAGCTTTATAAATAAATTGACTTGTATTAACGAAGAGGAGACACCTGATCATATCGCATGGGAGCTCTATGGACCTTGGTAAAGATACCTAAAGACAAAAGTAGGGAATGAAATTTTTGGTTTAAAGGATAAGTCAAAATTGCTTGATGAAAATGATAGTTACAGGACATTTGAAAATGCTACATCATGCTACAAATGCGTGATCATGCTACAAAGCGGTAACACAGAGAGCGCAGAAGACAGAAGAAACATGAAGAATCTAAAGAACTCTGTAATGATTTTATCGTAGACAGGTTTGACTCAATTGACAGTGACTAAAGAAGTAAGAGGTTTACGTTATATTTCATATGGACGAATAGAGGAGAAAATCCTCTTGATTCAAGAAGAGATAGACTAAAGTTTATCGTGCACACTGCATTCGGCAAGTTGAAGACTTCATTGATGACGAAAACGTCTTAGGCCAGTAAAAGTAGATCAAAAAAGGGGGATAGATGAAATAAATTAGGACAAAGTAGGAAGTAGTCTTAATATCTTCATTTGGTCCCAAATACATGGAATCTGAGTTTCCACCACCTCAGGAGGTGTGTATAACTGTTGGCAGCCAAACCACCACGAAATTTTTGCACTTTTTTCAGAATTTTGCTTATATCTCGGAAACAAAGTATCGCACAGAAAAGTATATTCTATTCAAAATTAAAGAGTATAAAAGTTTGCGTCAAATACCATACCACAAATATTAAATTCGGTTCAACGGTTTGTCCGCAGTGGGTGATCAAAAACCTGCAATATTTAGCAACGGAAAAAGTTGTAATAGCAATTTTCAAACCACACAAACTTCGCAATGAGCGCCCAGTAAAAACACATTGACAAAATGAGTTATAGAGCACTAACTAATAAATACAAAGAATGCCAAATTTCCCAAATTGGCTCAATGTTAGAGTTTTGTAGAGGAATATATGTGAAAAAGGAGTTTAATGACATTTTCTCTTCGCCACATCTTTCTTCACTCTCAATGTGTATAGTTGTCGAATTACTTCAAATTTCATTCCGAATAGCATCCAAATATAATATTTAGGTTCTTATATTGATCAAATAAGTAGTGAGTGGTGGGTAATGATGTAGGGATCTAAATTTCAGTTGACGGTCTTTTCTTATTTATGGATGAGCATGGAAAAGTGTTTCATTTATGATAGAACTTTGTTTGTGGACGAATCAACAGTTATGAAGAGCACCAAAAATGTTTGTTGAATTGATTGTGATCTATAAAAATTACTTGTTGGCTCCTTATTCACTCTCCGCGTTTAACGAAAGTGGAATGCGAAAAACGAGGAAATCAGTCTTCTATGATCTGTTCTTCTCGGTGACTGGAGATGTTGACTTCACTGATTCGTGGTTGACGGTGGATATTTATTACGTAATGATGTCGCTGTGAAGGAAACACCCACAATGACATCCACAATGACGAAAGAACAATTTTTATCAAATAATAGCAACAAACAACGACTAATCACCATGCTGCGTGTGAAACTATTAGAAGAGAGTTTCACTGTAAAACAGGCAAGTGAGGATGCCGACACACTTATCTTCTCAACAGCCACTGAAAAGGTCCAGATTTATGAGAGGGTGGTTATCGTAGGTGAGGACACAGATCTGTTGGTGCTGCTGACTTCTATTGCACTTTCTTCTCAAAATATCTTCATGCTGAAACCTGAGAAATACCATATCATACCCCTTGAACTTCAAATATTCAGAACCTGTGAAAGAAAATTTATTGTTCCTTCACGCTTTCAGTGGATGCGATACTGCTTCCGAAATTTTTCGTCAATAGAAGTTGAAATTTGTAAAGCTTATGGAGAGTCGCCCAGGTTTTCAACAAACTGCTGCTGTTTCGAGAGGAAGGTGCTACTGGAGGTGATGTAGCTTCGCTGTTTGGCAAGTGCCTAACAAAGGAGCAATTCGTCTTGGCATCCATACCCCCATAGATGCAGCAGGCGATAACCATTTTCTACTACCAAGTGCAAAAATGATACGGACTCCTGTGTCAACAACTTTTTAAATTAAATTACTCAGATTGCAAATCGATTCTCAAACATTTCCTTTAACAAGAGAACTGATTGAATAGAGAACTTTGGATTCAAATCGAAGCTGAGCCCATGGGAACTTAAAGGACTAAGATGGAATGACAATGTTCGGGAAAGATGGTTGCAGAACCGAGAACAGGGTCACGGAAGACGTGATGACGTCAGACGCAACGATCGAACTGTGGATGCGGATGCCTTTAGGTTGCTCCTGCAGGTAGAACGACGTCACGACTCTCAGTGGGTCCGAACACAAAGTCAACTCAAGAAGCGATTTTTTTATAGATATAGATATGACGAAAATGAATAGAATAAATTTTCTTCAGAATAAATGCATTTGATAATAATTCCAGCAATTTACGTATAACACTAAAGTTGTAAAGTTTAAACCTTCGGATACGAAAAACAAGCATTTGAATAAATGATGTGTACCATTTCAAATATTTCAAGTTTTTCTGTTATTTTACCACCGTTAAAAATATTTCTCCAATCAATGTGGCAATAGTATTTAGGTTCTGTGAACTGCTTTAATATTTAAATGGTATTTTCCTAAAGCTTAATTTATAATTACTGAAACACGTTTTAATAAAATAATACGCATGAAAATAATAATAATAATAATAATACGCATGTCGAAGAGACAAAAGAAAAGAAACAGATACTCAGGTAGACCAGAGTAATACCACGTAAACTGAGATTTCTTAGGAAAAGGAGAGCAAAATTATACCTTGACCTATATTTTTCATTTCAAATAGAGTTCATGTTTAAGTTAAATAGACATTTTCATGCTGCCAATAAATATTTTAAGTTTTATTGAATGGGTGTGTAAAGAGTTTGTACCCAAAGCGGACGTTTTTGCCCATCGTATGCGCGTAAGGAAGTTGGAGACGTCAGAGGTGAGTTGGAGACGAAGTATTGGATGTGTCTAGCAACGTGACGTGCTAGGAATCACTGATGAAGAGATTCATTTAAAATGAATAGGAGTAATGAGTTTCGAATGTGTGAAAAGGGACGCGCTTTCTGGGATCTGGTGCTGTAGAATGTGGAATGAAAGGAGCAAAGACATCTAGAAAGGGCGCAAGATAAAAGACGAAGGAGAAAGGTGGATGATTTTGAAGCTTGAACTAAGAAGTAGAACTTACTTTTATTTAGCTATAGATGAGAATAAATCAAGAAAAATGCACGATTTATTCGCTTTTCGTGAAAAAAAAATGCTTTTGTAAAAAGCGTGTGGTGAGTTTAGCGAGAAAATTTAGTAAATTATTCCGTACACACAAAATGCATACATTCTCTAAATCAATTTGAAACAAGAGATAAAATATTTGAAACGCATTTTTCTATTGAACTCATTACAAATGCTCATTGAGAAGGATATGAATCAAATATTTCAATAATAAGAACCGCAAAAAACAGCAAGAAAACCATACACTTACAGCATACTCCACAAGCTTCCCAAAAATGATTACTCACCGATCGAGCAAACTTTGAAAATTGTCAGCTGAGACGTACCTGAAACAATAGAAATTAAAATAAGATTTCATAATAGATGACAAATATAAACAATAAATGAAAATATTATAAAACTTTATTGGAATAGTTTATTACGTTTTGTTCATCGATAACATTAATATATCAATTCTAATCAATTTAATTTTAACCAAAGAAATAAATATAATTTTAAAATTAAAATATATAAATGTTTCAGTTATATTTCGCGTAATGAATACAAGTTTTGACTTCTATGTCAAAATATATAAGTGCCTTCAAGTGCATACTTGCACTTTCTATTCTTCCTGACCTCCCAACTGTTTAACTGGTACTGGAGGGCGTAGGGTTTATTCCCATTATACACAGATAAGATTTTAAATCAGATTTTCCCATCAATTCCACACACAAAGTGGTAAATCCCAAGACAAATGGAACCCCTCAAGGCATCAAATTTCCACTAATCTAATTCATATAATTTATGTATTTTGTACGCTAATTGATGTGTTACTTGTAATATTATTATCCTGATGTTTTTGTGAATTTAATCACCTGATAGATTAAACTTTTGAAATGATGGGAAATAACTGAAAAGTGTTTCAATGAAAATAGTAATGGGACGGAGGGAACATCCTGTTTGACTGCTCTCTTCATTTTCATATAATAATTGAATAAAATATTACAGACTATTATTCTAATTTAATTTTCTTATTTCTCTGAAAGTGAGTTTGACAATTTGACAAGGAAAAGATATCTACTTGCATGGAAACACTGTCTACTGCATTGATTGGTGTGCCTCTAAATCAGTGTCATGTATTTAAGTTAAATTTCCTTTGTTACTCCAATTCTTTTCATAAAGCTCCATACACAAACTGCACTTTTAATATATTAATTAATTCACACATTACTTTCTATTGTTGTGATATTATACGAAAATTTATCTCCTTGGTAACAATTCTTTTTTTTTTGTCTCTATGTATCAAGGGCGTGAACGCAAATAATATTTACATCAAGGAGCTGTAGGTCTAGAAGTTTGAGAACCAACGGCCAAAACCTTTCTCCCTAGCTTAACAACCTACACTTTGAAATTTATTGTAATCCATAAAATACAAATTAAAGCAATGGACTGACAATTGAAAGCCTATTTCTCTTATTTTTTTTACACTTTGAAGGATGATGAAAATGAAAAATATGCCATCTAGAGTGTCAGTGCAAACCCACACAAACTCATTTTTTTTTAAAATTCTAAAACTGAATCACAGTTTTGACGTGGCGGTGCGTGGTGCTCGGAGATACGGAAGCTAAAATGATGTGTATTTTATTACATGATGTTTCTGGTTGCGCATAATGATAAGACTCTCCACCAACGTGTGCCACCCTACAAGCAGAAACCCAACATTTACTATGATTCTTACGACAGGTTTTGGTTTAATATCGTGTGCTAAATTGATTTTAATTTTGGAATTGTTTGAAAATTGAAATAGCATGTAATATAAAATTGACCGTACCAGCGAATTCTATCTTCGTTCATGTCAATATTCATCCAGCATATCATACATTGCTCCACATCTCGCGATACAGACCAAGCGTTGTTACTCGCCAGCCGGCAGATGGAGTAACTGTGGAATTTAATATTACAGTGAGTGTTTCCAAATTTCCAACTCATTGCCCGTATAATTCCACCATCAACATTTCATTGTGCTACGTAAGAGATTTATAATTTAAAGCGTGCATCTATATTTGGTTTTTGACAACCAAAGGAACATACACATGAAAAGAGAAGGAACTAATAAAAAAAAACGTATTTATTTGCCAAATAAATCGAAATACTAATTATCTTAAACCTGTGTAGGAGAGTGATAATTTAATTTGTAGCACAATCTATCCCGTAAAATCCTTCACTTTTATAATTCAATAGACATTACAGAATCATGAGGGATATTTGAAAAACACGATGTATACTCCGCCGCCAAATGGCAGAATGTGACCTGCATGCTACACTGCCAATTTATCTCTGCGTGATGGGAATCGCTGAGTCATAAATCCTCATCATTTATGATTTTCTCGTGCATTTTTAATACATGGACAAACGGAGTTAATAATCTCATTGCCATAGCAGAAGAATTAGTGCACTTGATTAAATCCTACATTTGGACAAAAATATTTTTCCTTTAGTTTTGTTTTGTTCAATTTGACCCTCTATTTCATGCAGTGAACACGGGAAACTCATTCCGTCATTTAATTGATTTTTTGTTTTATTCCCACGTTATACTCAAGTATTCAAACTATTTTTAGGTTACTCGAATACATTCAAAATACCGATATCGTGTAAAAATTGAAGTGCAGTCCATTCTGATAAGTAAATTTCGTTCACTCCACAACATGATCAACTGTGTATGAAACAATAAAAATAAATATTACGATATTTCTCCAGTTTGGAGATTATTTATTTAACGAATATTTTGAAAATAATTACGCTTATAGAAAAATTAGAGTGCAGAATCATTTGGTATCCTATCTCGTATTCAGTGAAATAAGAAACGCACTAAAAGGTACCAAGTGTATTAAGTTGAAGGGACAACATAGCTGTGAATAGACTGATAGTTTATTAACGCTTTTTTTCGATACCGGATAATAAATAAAATGATTTGACAAAGGAAAATTGTAATATTAAATTGTATAATAAAATAGAATTTTGACAGCTAATGTTTTTCTGTTGTTGTCTGGCATTTGAGACAAGTCTTTTTTTCTTCCCTTAATTGCCTCAAAGAAAACCTCATTTTATCTTCATCATCATATCTAATGTATTATCAAATAATTTCCTTTATTATTTCATCAGCATTTTTGTTAACCCACTCAACATCTGATGATTTATCGGTATATTCTATCACTTCATCCGTCTTTCACAAAGCATCCCGATTATTGAGATCAGTGGTGAACAACAATCCCAATCCTTTCTTCTTGTTCTCGTGCACCTATTTCAATCTCCTATTTTCTGCCATGCGTGCATCTCATCTCCCTTCCCACTCATTCCCCATACACACACCCCCTGGCTGGCGAGCAGGCGATGCGTGTAATATACTGCAGTCGCCCGAAGCGCGGGCGCTGGAGCGACACGTGTGGGCAAACAAAAATAGCTGGAGCAAAAGCACCTGCAACACACACGGCGAGAGCATTGTGTGGAGGGAAGCTGTCTAGTGGTATCAGTGGGAATCCTAGAGGCAAGTATGTGTCACCATTGCATGGTAGTAATGATTTTCCTACTTACCAAGACTTCTACACATAATAATGCTTCATTTTTTTAAAGTAAAACCTTATCACATTCTTTCATCTCACTTATCATCTTATACATTAATACTCAACATCTTATACACTTATCATCTTATACATTAATGACCCCTAGATTGTTTCTTTCCTTTTCTGCGTAACCGGACGAAGTCATGCCATTTTAACACTTTTACTTTTGAAATAACAGTATTTAAAAACATCACCAAGAAAATAATCTATTAGAAATAGAATGTTTCTTGACTACTTGAATTCTGATATTTGAAAGTATTGATGCGTCAGACCAAAATGCTGGAATAAACAATATTCGTACATGAGCTACGTGATGCATTTTGCGTATTATCACGAACACAATTCATAACTATTCTAATGTCCTGTTTACAATGTTTATATCTAAATATCATTTCCAGTGAAACTTGCCTACAACTAGCAGATTGGAAAAAGTAGTATCTGCCATATAATCTCAGGGAAAATGGTCTAGCTAATAGTGTCTTTCACCAGCGTTCTTATCGACCGGATAGCACAATTCGTCCGGTAATGGAAGATTGAATTTTACGATGCTCTACCCTTTGTATTGCTCTGCAACCGGGGAGGTAACTTTAACCGAGCGATAAGTGAGCGGATAAATATAATCGAGGATCATTAACTTCAAATATGGACGCTATGGAGGTTGCCAACAACCATATTTTTGAAAAACTGGAAAACCATATGGATAGTTAGTTTCTTTTTTATATTATATTAATGACCTCAATCTTTGAAAAAAGTTTACTATAAATTATATGAAAAATAAAAATAACAAACAACTCTCAAATCAGTTAAGTGAAACAGGAATAAAATCCAAATAGCTAAAGCTTACGAAATGCTTTTCCATAATGGTAATGTCAAACGAGGTATTCAATTTGGATGAAAAAATGTACTGATAACAGTGTTTGATGTTTTGATACTGCGGTTTTTGAAATAGTCCTTTCTTTTTTCAATTAATATTCTTCGCGTTTCTTCCATTTTCAGTCCGCTCCTTGAAGTACAAGCTTGCATTGTACTATCTTGCGTGGCAGTACCTGAGAAAGCAGAAAGAGAAAGCTATGGGTGGACCGACATAACCGCTGCCTGCAAAAAAATTATTTTGCTCTTCAGCGATTGTACTATCCGGGACCCTTTTTAATGTTACCTAATTTTCCTGGATTAGCCAAATAGCTTTCGAGGGAAATGAGAGAGGGAAGTAAGAGAATTTGAGATATTTTGTCAGTCAAAATTTTGGAAGGATCTAATGTTTTGTAANTACTTCCAGTAGCAAATCGTGTCACTTCCCCCTTCATTCTCAACTTTCGCAAGAGCTTCATGGTTAATTCTCGGAAAAATGGGTACATTGAACAATTTGCTACTGGAAGTAGCCCTACCTCATAAATAAGCGTTGAGCAACATCTAACGATCGTTTATTGAAAACTTAGTTACTCGTTCAGCAGTAACCGGTAGATAGTGAAACAGTAGAGAAACGACCTAAATGATATTAAACATTCATATTATCGTACAGATTTTTAATTTAACTAGTGAATTAAAATAGTTAGAAAACTATGGGATTTATGGATTTCGGTTGTATATACGAATCAGAATTATTTAATTTATAACATAGGCTAAATTACAGTCCAACGTTGTGTTTTTAAAGAAAGTATTTTTTTAAACTGACGTTTGAATATTTTAAGAATTAGAGATAAAGGAAAAGTCAAGTTGTAAGATAGTAAACAATTGCTATTTTATATGATATTNTATATATATATATATATATATATATATATATATATATATATATATATATATATATATATAAACAGAGAGAGAGAGAGATGTGCATATAAAATAACAAGAATTAAAACTACGCTATATGACAATATCACAGTAAGGTTACATTAGTGTGGCTAATTCGTGCATGTTCACAAAAGAAAAAAAAAGAATTGAAAATGTAAATACGCTCAAAAAGCGTATGTCGCAAAATTTTAAAGGCAAAAAACCCCCCAGAGGTACGTGTATCTACGTTCGTAATGATATTTTATCTTCTCCACTGACAGACTACGAGAACTTCTGCGTAGATAGTGTGTTCGAATTCTCTGCAGTTAATCTGACCGACACCGGTATCGCTGTTTTGTGTATTTATAGACCTCCTCAATCAGATCTTGACATATTTTTTCGGAACTTCGAAAATGTTTTAGAACATATCGCACATAAATCTACTAAATCTATCGTTATATGTGGTGATTTCAATATCGATTTCTTGAGTACATCCGACTCTGCACATTCACCAGTTAATCGATTCAAGAATCTTATCGACTCCTTCAACCTTATTACTACGATAAATGACCCCACTCGCCTCTCCGGCTCATCTCAAACATTGCTAGATCAAATTATAGTCAACAATGGAATCTCGTATCTCTCTGAAGTGTTTATCGCCGGACACAGTGATCACCTTGCTCAAGTATTGACTATTAATAATAAACAAAAACCACTTAAAATACTTTACAAATTTAAAAGAGAGTTTGATGACATGAATAAATCCATATTTATAAATTATTTGCGTGAAGAAACATGGAAAGATGTTTATAATTACCAAAACACCGACGACAAATTCAATGTATTTATCTCAGTATTCCTAAAACATTACAACTCTAGTTTTCCCATAAAACAATTTTTATGGGAAATTGATTAACACAAAGAAATACAATAGATGGATCACCCAAGGAATAAGTATTTCGTCAAAAAACAAACGCCGTTTATATTATCTTTCAAAACGCTGTAACCAACCACCCGAATTCCGTGATTATTTTCGTAGATATATGACTATTCTTCGAAACGTAGTATATGCAGCTAAAGTTATGAAAAACGACACGCAGGTACTAAAATCGAACAACCGGTTGAAAGCCATGTGGAATATTGTTAAAAATTACACGTCAACTTCTGAAAATCGCGAAGAAAATGTTTCTCTACTAAGCGATGGCAAAATCGTATCAAATCCTCAGGACATTGCAAATTTCTTTAATTCCTACTTCCCAGAAGTAGGTAAAATAATGAACTCAATATATCCAAATCCATGTCCTCCAAATATATCCACGCACGTACCCAATTCTATGTTCACTTCGAAACTAACGCCAGTGAAGTTATGAGAATCATCAGCTCATTAAAAAACAAATTTTCACGAGGCATAGATGATATACCTGAGTTTATTGTTAAATTTTCGTCCCACGCTATATTAAATCCACTCGTAAATATTTTTAATAGTTCTTTATCGGAAGGGGTGTTTCCCAACATATTTAAGAGAGCTAAAGTGAAACCTTTACACAAGAAAGGAAACAAACTTAATATTGGAAATTACCGACCAATATCTCTACTACCCACTTTCTCAAAAATCCTAGAAAAATTGTTCTATAAGCGTCTTCTAGATTTTTTATCAAAATATAACATTCTCTCTGACGATCAACACGGTTTTAGGAAATCCTTTTCCACTACAAGCGCCATATTTTCCTTCTTAAACGATGTTACCACATCTCTTGACCGTGGAGAAAATCCTCAGGGTGTTTTTCTTGACTTATCCAAAGCATTTGATGTCATCGATCATGGAATTCTCCTTTCCAAATTGCATTCTTTAGGCATTCGTGGACTTCCACATCAATGGCTAACGTCTTATTTAAGAGATAGACATCAACAGGTAGAAGTATCCTATACTAAAAATAAAATACTTGAGCGTTGTCTTTCAGAAACAAAGCCACTTACTTGCGGAGTACCCCAAGGATCAATTCTCGGCCCTATACTCTTTTTATTGTATGTGAACGACATGTCATCATCCACATCAGATTGCAAAATGGTTCTTTTTGCTGATGACACTAATTTACTATGTAAACACGCCAATGGTCAAAAAGTTTTGTCTAACCTCTCGACTTGGTTCCATGCAAATCGTCTCATTGTAAACACTGACAAAACAGTGTCTATGTCATTTCACAATAGTAATACAAAATCTTTACCCCAGGTTTCTCTTTCTTTAAACGGAACACTATTAAAAACTGTTACGAATACAAAAGTCTTAGGTCTCCATATTCAAGTCAGCCTCAAATGGAATTCTCACATTGACAATCTTAATTCCCAATTAAGCAAATTGTGTTACGCATTCCGAATCTTAGTTAACGCAGTTAGTCCACGTATTTCCCGTTGCGTATATTTTGCAAACGTTTACTCCCATTTACGTTACGGCATTACCTTCTGGGGTAATTCCGGTCAGAGTATTCAAACTTTCAGAATTCAGAAGAGGATAGTTCGGATAATTTGTAAATCTCACCCCCGAAACTCTTGTAAACCTTTATTCAAGGAATTAAATATCTTAACACTTCCCTGCATTTATATTTATGAAACGGTCTTGTTTGTTAAGACCGAATTACTGAAGCACCACCCTTGCTTTATACGAAACAGTTTCGTTCACGAACACAATACTCTCAATAGGAATAATATTCATCGCCCTAGAGTGTCAACCACTCTTTGCCAAAAAGGACCTTAACATTCGGGAATCGTTCTATATAATTCCCTGCCCAAGAATATAAAAGATATTATGAAATTGAATATCTTCAAATCCGCGGTTAAAAACTACCTCCTGCACCAGTGCTTCTACACTGTAAAAGAATTTATTGATTTTAACAAAAGTTAAATTCGTCTTGTGCTTTATCACGCCATTGCTGTAGTACTTTTTAAACAACTTATAACAATTTCAAAAACTATTTTCTTGCATGATTGTGTTGTCTTATGGCTCATATTAATTTAGTTTTATGTGTACTCAACATTGGCACGTTTGTGTACATAAATTCTGTAGCCCCATCCTGGCCCGGGTTTTTCTCCGGTTTTCCTTCGGGTAGAGGCGGATTTATCATACAGGTTCTCTAGGCTTTGTCTAGGGGCGGGTCTATTGTAACAATAAATCGTGAATTTAGTGTTATTTCAATTTTTAAGCACTATACTCAGAATAATCTATAGTTCGATAATAACTTACATGTAATTTTTTGCTTAAAATTACAAACATATTGACATTCTATTAGTATTATAACTCGCAGCTAACTTTTTATCTTATCTAGGAATTTTTGCTGAATTTTTTGAATCCGCCTCTGCCTTAGGGCCCTTGATCGGAATTGATGGGATGGTCCCTTGCTTGCTTCCGGAGAGTAAATTAGTTTATTGTCCTCCTCGTGGTCATACGCAGTTTGTACTGTTTTTGACAATAAATTTATTATTACACAGACAAACAGAAAGAAAAAAGTCGAAACCCAGAAGGCAGACCCTACTACCATATTTTCAATTTCCATAGCAAGTATTAAGTTCAATTCACATCCTCTGAGGATCGTAAGGGGTATTAGCGGGTAATCGGAATCATTTTCTATCGTCATATTTTCGTATAATTTCAACCCCCATGGGGGTTTTAAGGGGAAGCTAAGGGGTGGTTGGGTAGTTGAAATCAGTTTTTATCGTTATATTCGGTCTCAGCGCACCAACATACTTGAGAAGATACATGCATTTCAATTTTTCTTGAAGAATGAAATCTCAACCCCCCTGGGGGCTGTAGGGGGAGCTAAGGGAAAAGTGTATAATTAATTTTTTTTGTAGTCATAATCGGTTTGAGCGCTCGAAAATACATAGGGATAGTGGAGTCTGCGTTCTGAATTTCGACTTTTTTTCTTTCTGTTTGTCTGTTATCCTTTCCATATTTAAGATAAGAATTGAAATGTCCCAATTTTGATTTTCTATTAGCTAATGTTTAATATTATACAAAATTTGTTGAATCTATTTAATAACTCGTAGTTCTGTTCATACATTAATATAGTTAACCTAAATCGTTCTTCACACCTACGATTGAAACTGATCTTTACCTCAGTTCTTCGTCAGCGACTACCTTCAAAATAATTTGTTTCCTACATCTGAAATATTGTACGCTACACTCTCATTTAAATATCAATATATTTTTGATGCGTAACTTAAACTGCAATATGATTTATATCAGTTCGAGTGGTTATTAAGAGCCATTGATGAAATTAAAGTAAATCTGACTTCTTAATTATGTTTTTCGAATAAACGAACTAATTACAAAATTCTATGATTTCGGATTACTCTGAAACATTATTTGGAATAGAAATTTATTGTCTCTAAATTGACAATGTCTAATATTCAGTGGGTTTTTTTGTTTACCCTTCCAAGAAACTGATTAACTATTTTAATACACTTTAATTTGAAAACAGTTTATGTTTATAAATGATCCCTGTCACACAAAACCATAAGTGCTAGAGACAGCAAATTTTGGATAATAGAATACAGCTAGAATACAGCTCTTTTTGATTATATTCGTTTTTATGTAAATCTGACTTTCATTCTTTCCTCCCCAATTTAGAATACCCATATGTATTTAAAATCTAGAAATTTCATATTTCATTCCCTTCATCTCCTTTCTTCCCTGAGAACAGTTCCTTTCCTTCAGTTACGAATCATAATTCTAGTTTCCGTGCTGCGTCTCTAATCCTTGACTCAGTTCAACTCCCCGTCCGTTCGTTCATTCACCACAAGTGTATGTCGTCTGGAGTGATACGAGGAACGTCTGTCTCTTGTTTCGGACGCTTGTCGGTGGCGCGCGCAGTGCGGTGGTGGTCCTGTTGCGGACTAACGCCCGTGATTTGCAATCAATTCACCTCCTGCCGCTCGTTGCCATGTACCGTCGTTGACCGATGGGGTTGTCGTTGCCAACGTTGATTAATTGACGTTCGGGATCTCACGTCTGAAGAAAGAAAATCGCGCAATGAATTTAAGATCTCTTTTTCTCGCAGAACATGCATCCATTATGATGGTACGTCATACGTAGTGCACACATTCTGGCAATAATTAGGATTTAATTTGTTAGGAATCATTAATTTCATTCACTCACATTTTTATATTTCCAAAATGAGCAATCTTTAATTTCTGATTTGTTAATTTTGGCGTCAGTTGTGGTATATTATGATTTTGCTAAGGCAAAAAATATTAATAAAAATCTTTTAAATACTAAGATATGTAAGGTTGCAAAAACTTCAGCATAAAAACAAACATTTTTGTGTACAATATTTATGTATTCTTAATGCATAATGATTACGTGTTATTAATAATTTGATTTCCCCAGATAAGTCGGATCTCAAAAATGTTTCATCACAAATTTATTCTAAAATACTTGAAAGGAATTCTTATATGAGTAATAGATCAAAACAAGATGAAACAAAACAAAGAATTCACATTATTCTAAAACTAATGGCAAGAACGTCAAAAACTCCCCATCTTTAATCTACATAGTTCTAGTTTAATGCTATTTTCAATTTTTTTAAATAATCTAGTTAATAATTCGGTAACAAAATGTTTCCTTCTTTCTACTCCAAAATTTCTTCAGTGTTTCCTCAATCTGTTCTTTTACTTTTGGGTGCTGAAGGTTGTACGTTTACCACCTTCCAATTTTTAAATTTCTCTTTTATATGGTCAAATAATTAAGAGGCGTGTGTATTGGTAAATGTTTTGATGAAGTTCACAAACGTAGATCCCAGGGAGGAAGGCGATAAAGAAAGAAGACCTAGACGGAACGTGAATCTCTCCTATTACAGTTAAATCCCCTCATCTCTATCCAGTTATAGCAATGCTTTCAGCAGCTATTGCATATCCTTGGGAACGACATCTGCCCACGGAACGTGGGTTCCTTTTGCAACTTAGATGATGAAGAAAAGTCCTAGGCGATTACTCCAAAAAGATACATATCATTTCAATATCATTTTTTCCATATCGTAGAGAGTATTCGAGGGGCATAAAATAATAATAATAATAATAATAATAAACCTCTATTGGCAGGACGAAGATTATGAAATTTGCTCTTCCTCCTAACCAATAAAAAGAATTATAATCAATAAAATGTAGATAAGTCTAATGTTGCTCGTGTCAATTGGTTTTTTGCATGACATTTCAAACAGTTTCACTAAGTTTGGTGAATAGAATAACAACAAGTGAATAGAATAACAACATATTTTTCTACGACAAATCAAATAAAATTATCCACAAAAGGCCCCGTCGTACCAGACTCCCTTAGCAATTTTCATAAGAGACCATGTGTTCTATATAAAAAACAATACTATTTTTATTGTATAATGTGAGATAAGATGTATTTTAAAACCTAAAATACATATAAGTACGTACATTATCAAGGAAGTTTTGCTGAAATTTTTGAATCCGCTTCTGCCTTAGGGCCCTTGATCGGAATTGATGGGATGGTCCCTTGCTTGCTTCCGGAGAGTAAATTAGTTTATTGTCCTCCACGTGGTCATACGCAGTTTGTACTGTTTTTTGACAATAAATTTTTATTATTAATTTAAATTTAGTATATTAATTATAATTATTTCATCCATTTATATTTTAGACGTTAGATATCAGATGGCTGGTCTACCTTATAAGATGAAGCAAAACACTAGCCGGGATGGCAGCTTATCTCCGGAAATGAAAAATACAAGGCATTAGTCTGATACAAAATTTACAGATAAATAATTTCGTTGCGTCCTATTATTTCGCAAAAACAGCTACAGAGGCAATGTTGCTGGAGCCAAAGGCGATGACATACTTGTAAGTCGTGGAACACGAATTGATCTGCCTGGATGAGAAATATGGCGGGAAGGGCGAAACCGACTGGAGCAGTTACAGGCGCTTCGAGTTACTCTCCCGACTTTTCCAGACCCTTCTCCTTCCTGTATCTCGTGGCAAAGCGAGGTTGAACCAAGCGAGAGGAAGAGAGTGAAGATAGGGAGAAGTAAAGCACCTCATCCTCTTCACTGTCTTCCTGTTTGTGAGAGGAGTAGGATGTAGTGTTATTGAGTGTCACGCATAAAGCGGCGCAGGAAGGCTCTTCATCAACGAACACTCGCTTGGCTGCGTAGCCAAATAGTAAGAGATTTCACAGAGCAAATACAAAAATAAAAATGTTCATAATATTACTACTATTAAGGTCCATTATATAATCAAAATAAATAAATAATTTAAGACTTACGACCTTATTATGGGCGAATAACATTTATTTTGTGGTTTTAATAACACAACGTTTCGACTTCAGGTTTAAGTCTCCGTCTGAAGCAACAGAACACTTGAACGTGATAATAAGATCGTAACCCACACAGCACAAAATATCTAGAAGTTATCTGGAAGATGTCTTGATTGTCTGGAATATCTTCAGATGTCTTGAAGATGTTTTAAAGATGTTGTTTGCAAGACATTTTCACTTGTAATTTTGCGTGTATATCGGTGTTTTGAAATATTTCAATAACAATTACGATGTAGTTGCATTCATGTGACGAATTTCTTATCTGTAATTTTTCTTAAAAATCTTGATGATATCTTGTAGATGTCTTAAGTGTCTAGCCTACTCATTCTCAAAGACCACATACCAGATGGCGTCGTGTTAAGGTCGTGTTCGTTTGCCTAGTACGTGCAGTAGTATTTCGTGGCGATGCATTTGCGCTGTGAGTTTAATGGTGAGACTGAATGTTCTACATATTGAAATATTTATGTACACAATGGAATTATCAGATGCATGCAAAAACAAAACAAAACAAAACAAAAACAAACAAAACAAACGTGATCTATAATGGATTCATAAGATAACCAAACACACTTATGGAATGCCAGCATAAGTTGAATTAAGGTTAAAGAGTCGTATGCAATGAAAACGGTGAAGATTCAAGTGAAAATGTTATTTTATGGTACATTGGTACACGTGAAAAACACATTGAACGTTCTACATGTCAAGCAGGTATACTGAAGCAATTCCCTACTTATTGAATATTTTTTGTCAGTATATTTACATGTGTGGAATAAAAATTACTAATTGTTTATAGTTTATTTGTAGATTTTCATCAAAAACATTTCCCGACCTGTCTAGAAGAAGAGAGCAATAATTCTGAAGTCTGGTTCAGTAACTCATATCTCTATCGCTTAGAAAGAATACATTTATATGTCTGCCTTTCTTAACTAATGTACCCCAACGTTTTGTACCCATTCATGAATCAGTCAGACACCAACTCCCACACAATTTGCTGGTGTTACCAGCATGTCTTAGTTTTTCAATGTAAGTTTTACTTTCTGTTTACTTGTTCTAGTGAATTGAAATTTAGATAATTGTTATAAATTTTGTCAAAACGTTGCTTTTAAAAACAGTGACCTGGTTTTAGAAACTCTTCAATAAAGTAGTGACTTAATGTTAGCTGTTGAATTAATGTTGGGACCTCATGTGCAGTTTTTCGATATGAAGATGTCTCTGTGCACTATACGTTTTTAATCAGTATAATCAAATACAAAAGTGAAAATTTATTGATGTTCAGGCCTGAATAATTTAGTTTATATTTATTGCACTTGAATTATTTTGGGTAATACATGTATTTATTATACTTAAAAAAACAATAATTTTCGTCAATGTACCACAAATTTCTTTGAAGGAAGACTCAGAAGTGAAATTGTTAGTGAATATCTAGAGAGACATAGAAATAGCTTCTAATTACACCCCTTTACTGTCTTTCTTTATTTTTAAATTGTCTTATTGATTTATGGACAGGCTGCTTCTCATGTAAATGGGAAACCATGTCCTACTGTGGAATCATATATTTTACTTATATAAGTTATAACCACATTTATTAATATATTTGGGCTTATTTCGATCAGTGAGATTACTAGCCATATTAAAACGTGGCTTAGGAATGCCAAAAGATGACGTATCAAATACCAGTTCTAAAAATATTGAATAATAATGTGTTAATTTCTAATGTCTCTTGTCTAACTGGACTAATGACAATACAATTACCGATATCCAACAATATCCTAATTCATTCACCAATATCCAACAAACATTTATTCTGACAATACAATTATTATAATTTTTGTATTTATATTTTTGCAACAAAGGAAAAATTATTGCTTCAAGAGTTTTAATTCCCTTTCATTAACTTCAACAAAAATCCACTTTATATTTACCAAATTTAGCGTAATGAGGGGGGGGGGATTGGGTAAAAATATTTGAATGTTCAATTAAAACAGTCTTGGCATCGTCTTATAAAATATCTTGACATCGTCAATTAGGCGGACGTTCAAACAACTTCATGACGTTTTCAAGACGTTTCAAGATTTTTTAAGACATCTTCAAGACATTTTGTAAGATATTTGAGTAGATATTTAAGATGTCGTGAAGAGGTTTTGTGCTGTGTGGGAAGTCTTGAAAAGTAGACAGTCAGGAAAAGTCTCGTCAGGAAAAGCAGACATAAGTATCTGAAGTGTTCACTGTAGGGGCAAAAACATAAATACAATCATCGTCGCAAGGACTTTGAATAGTGAATCCGTGATGTGATCATAATGACGAATGTTTCAGCATTTGCAGCGTCGCTGTTCATGGGGAAAGAGAAATCACGATGTATCGAGGAAAAACCCAACTGTACCAAATACCGTTCACAGAAAGAATATGTCACTATCATGTCGGTTCTGAGAGGATATGAATATACAAACATATTACAAAATAAGTCCATTGTAAATTAATGCATGGCAAATAACTGAAGTCCTATCACGGTAATATATACTCATGGGGGTGATAAATACAACACCACATCACTTGCATGTACGGGAGTCAATAGGGAATGTATTTCAGTTGAGGATTGACTGATAAGGGTATTAACTGTGAGGATGTGAGTCGTCATTTTTAGTTTTCTGGTGACATTTCGGCGAAGAATAAACAGTAATATAATATTTCTGATTGCGTCTTGGTGCTTCTATAGGCCAATCAATCTTTATGAAAATATTTTGGTTAAACTATTCTTTTATTTGCAACAAACGCACGTTCAATAAAGCAATTTACTCTGTGAATCAACCAGTAGAAAACTTTCAATTTGGGAGAACACAAGTATAATTTCACTTGTTATCAACTGAACTTTGTTCTAAATGCTCAATTGTTGATCCAGAGTGAGGCACATTTGGTAAGTACGAATCATCTAATTATGAGCTTCCACAACAATGTTGCTAATGATAGATAAATATTTGCTGATATTTGAATTTCATTTTTAGAATTATGTCTGTCTGTATTCTTAAAGAATTTTTAATCAGCCACTCTCAACAGTTACTCAGCAATTCTTCAACCTACACAATATAATTCAATATTATTCGAAATTGTCCCACGTAAAGTGTATGGTATTTATTTTCTTTGTTTACAGATGAACTTAGTTTCCAGTTTCAAAGTTTGTGAATTATTTCTGTACGTCTTGAATATTTTACTTTGATTAACTGCACGTCCCTTGCACTGTACAAAAGCATCTGCCTACTTAGACTGGTTCTAAATTTCTTAGTGTATATAATAAAACAATTATTACTTGTATTATTTTCACCCTTATCTTATCTTTCATCGGTAAAAATAGCAGGTCTGGTATAATTTTCAGAACAATAATGAAGAGAATTCAGCGGTCACCCCCATCTCATTTGGTATAGAAATGATTTCAAACACGATAACTGGCAAAAATCAGGTGATAACTACTGAATGGCGACTCTTTTAGTTATTCTGTGACTGAACCCATGGATGAGTTCAATTGTTTGCAATGGTGTTGGCGTCTTATCAAATAGGAATACGATAATTATCTTCGCAAAAGAATCAAACAAAGTGGTTACTTCCCACTCATGTGCCATGGAGCTCTCTATGCCACCATCATTGATACATTACAAAAGAAGTTAGTGCATTTTTCCGCCAGAAAACTGTCAATGGTAGTCCGATCTGCAGCCGTTTTTTGTAATAGTCAACACGACGTCCGATAACAAATACAATAGTGATTTGTTTCAATTTATAATATTTTTGGAAGATATCGGAAATGAGATAAGTTTTTACAAGCTTGAATTTATGTGACAACGTGTATTTTTGGTTCAGTTCATTATTTTTATTGAAGTTATACGATCCAAATTTTCTTTTGTGATATGAACAAAACAGGAATAAAATAATTCAGTGGTCTCTCTCTTTTTACTCCCCCAGAAATGAAATATTAACTTGTGCACCACAAAGGAACTCGTCTGTTGGAAATGGCTGTTCTGTATTTGCACTGTAATAATCTCACGTATACTTCGTTATCAAATAAGCACGAATATCAAACCGCATTGCCTCCACCGCTCGGAGGCATGTCAAATTCCTTCTAAGGAACCACTATTACCAAAAGTAAACTAACGCATCAACGGAGCCTGTGGTGCAGACGCAGCGGCAACAGTCGCGACATCAAAGAGACGTGAGAATATTGAGGACGCGCATTGATCTTTCCACTGCCGTCGCTGCCTCGCTGCGAGGGAATGTTCCCGTCCTCAAAGAGCCCTCGCGCTGGGTCCCTCCGAGTACTACTTCCCCAAACGCCGCTCGCTGATGCTGCTGCTGTCATCATTACCGGCTGCAACCAACTGCCTCTGTTTTGTCTTCTCCATCTTCTCTGAGGACTACTGCAGGGTCTGCTCAGGGTGAGGAGGCGGGGACTTACGGTCAATTCGACTCAGATCTTCAATTGCAACTTCGATTTTAAAAAGTTTCGTTTTGGTTGGCTGCAAAATTCGCTTTTCAGTCCCCCAAGACGTTTCAGTAATAGATAACATGTATTTTTCTTAATACCTAAGAACGGTAACTTATATCATGCACTTAAATCATTTCCCTATGCGGTTATATCCTATAACTAAAAATCCGTAAAAACTTTAAAAAATATTTTCTCAATAATGGTTCGATACATTTTAATGAAAGTAAACTTGCACATTTTATTCCGTCTTACAAGAAAAAGCAGGGCAAAAAACTCTTGAAAGTTCTAATATACAAAAAACTACAGACAAAAGGAATATTACTTATTTATTTAATTCCAAGATTTATATTGCTTAATACAACAAAATGTATGTACATATAACATATCTTATTGTATAGTAACATCATCTATATACGAGATTGAACATTTCAAATTCAAGAAACTAAAAATGTGGCATGTATTTTCTTATTGTTTTATGTAGTTCATTTATGTGTGCTTCAAAAAACACAACAAAATATTCTTAAGCGTTTACCTGCATAAAATTCTTACATTTAAGATATAAAAGACAAAATAATATTATTGCCTAAATACCCATCCAAAAATTGTTGTTTAAAAAGGAACTTAGCACATCTAAGAATCAATAACCTGCTCAATAACGTGAAAAACAAAACAAAAAAATATTAGGATGTCGGAATGTATTATGGTCCGTCTAAGCTTTGGGAATTTTTCTTGTCTCTATTTTGTGTACTTTTGTGAATAAAAATAATGCGATGTTATGCACTGTCTGACTAAGTAGAAGAAATAAAAGTTTCCATTCCTTTTCCAATCAATTTGAAGAACGAAGTTACAGATTTGTCAAACCCTCGCGGCTTTTCCACCACCTTAAGTTAGTACGGCCTACCTTCTTTTACTTTTACATTTATGATACTTTTATATGCTTTCAAACTATTCACCCTATATTGATATTAAGACGAAAAAGTACTGTATAATATTGCGACCACGTCCATGGAGCATGGGACTGTGGGGTTTCCCACATGTTATCGCTCATGTGCATATGCTGAAATGAATGAGAGTTACTTAGGCTGGTTTCCGGGTACGTATATTAACCGCTAGAGATGGGGAGGAACCATAATATAAAACGGGTCATGTAACCCTCCCACACTTCAAAATAATTCAAAATAAATCCACTTAAAACTCAAATAATTCCATTAATTACACTCACAATCTTATTCACATATAAAAAATCATATAAAATGATTTTACAATACATAATACAGTGATAATTCTCACTGATGATTCTGTAAAATATTATATTCACGTGTATCTTATTAAGTGATACAAACATTTAAAACTCTTAATATTGTTTGTTTAAACTTTCACGGGAATAATTTTATCTGTAGCACTATTCTTCTAAAAGATATGCCTCCAATTCATACAGATTTGAGTACTATTTCTTGTGGTTTCCAAATTGTCCGATACAATTATCGGGCAGATTTGTACTTTTTATGTTATATACAATCATAAGTCATACTAAGTAAACGTATTAAAAATAATCGTTGTTCGATGGTGATTTATTAAGTAGTATTCAAAACTATACACCTATAGGCTTCTTCAAATTTTAATAATAGGACAGTTTATACAATTAACTGCGAATTGTTCTATGACATTGGTTTATATACTACAATCAGAATAATCTTATGTGAGGAAACGTCCCAGCAGTATTGTGACAGAAATAACAATCTACAAAAACGTCAATTTGATAGCATGGACACATTATGAAGAATTTGAAATAATTCTGCATATTAAAACCTTCCATTTATTTTCGTAAAACTGGACTATTTGATAATTTGTGATAATCAGTTATGAAATATTATTTTGTAAGTACCAGTATATTGTTTATCAAACGAGACTCGAGACTCAGAAATCCCTTTTCAGCTGAATTTAAAGAAATAGACGGACTGCATCTTTGTGAACTGTGTGCATATCTTAAAGATGCAATGTATGCTGAAAGCAATTTCACGCAATCTAACTCCGAATTTCCTTGGTTAGAGTGCGAATTTTAGCAGTCCAACAAACTTTGCAACGTAGATAGCGTTTAAGCAGTTAGTTTTTAACGTTTGTGAGTATAATATGGTAATATATAATTTGCAAATTTCATATTTGATTTACATGTGTTATACACTTTTGAAATATAGTTAAAATATTCATTGAATTATTCCGACAGAGAAAACACATGGAAAAAAGTAAATTCTTTTTCTTTTATTTCAAAATACAGAAGTGAGAACTTTCCCCTAAAATATACATTAGTCTGATTGAATATGAACAGAGATACTGACAGATAATGATAAAAATCATACAATTACCTATCACAAAGAGAACAGGGAAAGAAAAAGTAAGAAAGGATGAGTAGTATCACTGTTAAATGAGATTCGTTTAGAGGACGGTAATTACGTATTGCAAGGTTTCTTATAGTGATCAGGAAGAGAGGTCTAACTAAGCATATATCTCTTCCATGTTCCTACTCGTGGAGAAAATATGTGATAACTTTCAGCCAGGTGAAAATATCGATGTGCCAGGAATCGAACTCCGGACTCTGCTTTGAGTGCAGGGGTATTGACTATACCATCCGTTCACCTTACACACCTTACACCATTTCCACCCAGACATAACCCCGGAAGACATGAGAGACATCCCAAACAGGAGATAAATGAACCCAGGTGGCACACTATGGTATGTGCACTGAAGTACCGGATTCACGCGTACCTTACGTGTTAAGTTGGATTATGCACATATTTCTTCCGTTTTTCTTACACATGGAGAAGATATGTGATAACTTTCGACCAGGAGAAATTCTATTCCTGGCTCATTACAAAGTATAATATGGTAATTATATTACAAAGTGTAATATGGTAGATTATTACAAAAAAAATTATGGTTCTCGGAAAAAATAGTAGTCTTTTTTAACAATGTACGTATGTTTGAATTTTTAAGGATACATCCGAACTACCATCAATGACTTAGATTAAAATACTCAGTCAACAAAAATATAAAGCATAGGTCCGTTTGCCTAATACACAGGTAAACCAATCTTGCATTGACGTGACACATAGCTGTCAATAATAAGGGATAAAAATATTACGACACTACAACCAGTGGCCAAGTGATAGCGTCTTCACTTGAGAAACCAAAGTATTTGTGTTGCCCGTCTAATGACAAACCAATTAGAACGTTCAAACAGTAACGAGATCTAATACTTCTGTTGAAATGTTCAAATAGAATAAGACGATGGATAATGTTCTCTTAATGCTTTATAAAGATGATTAACTATATTCCAAGAAATCTTACAGAGATATAACAGAGTTTCTACACAAAAGAGAACTTACTGAAGAAAAATGATTGTCATCACCTATTTAATTTAAGCAATTTAATTTAACAACATTTTAACAGCAATATGGACAAACTCCATCATTTAGTAGTAAATGTCCTAATATGGTAATTTCATTACGCATATTTGTAGATTTAAAATGTACTAACGTTGTTTGTAGTAGGTTTTCAAAGGAAGGGACCCTATAAAATTGAAGATGTTTTCTGGAAATGGTAAGCTACTCCTCACGCGAAATGAAACATTCAAACAGTTCTAACGTAGGATACGTGGGGAGTGTAGCCATCTACAGAATTTCCAGAGAATGATAATATAGCAGTTCAAAACCTCTTTCGTGAGAAATTCACATTTTCACAAATTTGATTGGGCATATTTTGTTTTTAATAAACAGGAAGAGCGGTGAAAAAGTTGATATAACACTCGTCATAGCTAGACAGCGGTACCGACAATATAATTAACTTTTGAGGGACTTAAGAGTCTTCAAAGAGTTTTGAAATTTTCTATAAATGCAGATCAGGTGTAATACTGACAAAATATGAACTATTAAATTTTGTTTTATTTGTTTCATCTCCCCTTAATTCGGTGCTCAAATGCAACCTGCTTACTTTCCCGGTAGAGCGAATTGCATAATGAGAAACGCCTACTAACTCCTCTTCGCCTCCGCTCCGTTTTGTGTGTGTGGGTGTGTATATTTTTCATGTAATTTTCTGTAATTTATTTTCGTTTTTTTTTTTACACAAACCATACGGAGAGTGGAAGAACATCGAAAAAGCAGAGTATCAATGTCACGTATTATCACCCCTAATATTATGATAAAAGAACTATTCGCAGAATATTTCAATATAGTTTGTTGAATATTTTCAATTTTTATATTGTACATATGTTTCCTGTATTATTATGCCGCTTGCAAAGAGGTTTTGAACACTATATTCACATCTCTCAAAATTTATAGTTGCGAAATATTTTTGAATATTATATTCTATTCCTATATCGTGTTCAATGTTCTTTCCCGTAATATTTTGCACTGCGTAGTCCATGAAAACATGAAATAAATAAAGAAATAACCAATATTCAAAAGAAATATCCAATGTTCACTACAGAGCACATCGAAATTTTTCAACAAATCTCTTTCCCCCCCCCCCCTAACGAGTTAATAGATTATTGGTCACATAATTTGGTAGAGAGAAGGAGCAGGTCTCATTGATCAAGATGATGTCAAGCTACTGAGAACGTTAGTCTTCAAGTTAAAAATATGAATCACTATATACCCATGGTTGTGCGTGATGAGCTCAGCATAATGTCCATGAGACAGTGTGTTGGCGTGGCGACAGCACATCGTTAGCACGACTGGCGAGAGCGGCGGCGGCGCGGCGACGGCGTCTGGGCGGTAATTCAGCGCGTCCGCCCTCAGGAAACGGTTATCAAAGCGAGCAGCGTTCGCGTGCGCCCTCTCCTCTTGACCCGCTCGTCTCTTCTCTTCTCCTGCTCCTCCTCCTCCTCCTCCACTGCCGTCTTGTTATCGCAGCTAAGTGCCCTGGGCTCCGGCGTGGCGCGGCGCGTTGCTGCTTCAAATAATTACGCGGCCGAAGCGCACCGTTTGGTTCATTGAGCGGTGACGGTGGAGGACAGGGAAGGGAGAGAATCGAGAGAGAGAGAGAGAGATTGAGGAGGAACTGGCGGTGAAAGAAAGAAAAGATAGCGAAGTATCAATCTCAGGTAATATCTGAAACACCAACAATCTCAATTCCCTCTCGACGCGACCTCTATGACATCCACCCCACAGAAAGAAAAAAATGAATAGATACTTCCTTTTCACCGTCTCATAGAAGTGAGTTGAACGGACTTCTTAAGTGAACGAGATTATAAACTTATTATTTATGATATAAACAGCAACTGATGCGAAATTGATTTCGTTGATGTACAAAAAATGTATTTGGAATGCGAAACTTCCAGAAAAAAAAGCGGGAGTCAACACTTATTTCATTTATTGTAACCTCATGTGTAAATTTTCAAATATTTCGTTGATATAATGCTAGTGCGATTTTCAATCTCTGTGATCGCGGAATCGTGGAAAGTTTGAATGAGTTACACGTAGAACACAATAAACGTTTCAGATACCACTAAATAAACAAAACATCCTTTATACGGGAATCAAATAATTTCCAAACAACTGTAATGATTTCAAAATTATTGGTAGAAACAAGATCATAAAAATATTAAGTAATGTAAAAGAAGAAAATACTTTCTTATACAAATCTCATTTTCCTTTTGAATGATATATCATGTCATAAAAATTATATTACAAAGATATTTGATGACTTGTCATTCGAATGTTTAAACCAATTAATTGCTACAAAGAATGTTTTTATGATAATACAGAAATTATAAAAACAAATACATCACCAAATAAAAGAAAATATTCCTAAGTTAGCAGTACTAAAAAAGAAATTCATTTTCTAACCGTGTCAAGAACGAGTGATTAGTCACGATATTACAAAGGTATCAATGATCTCGACAACTTTTCTATCGTTTATTATCGTATGAGATAATTTTCTGACACATCTGATATGTCTCAACAAGTGTAATGTGTTAGAACACAATCTCTCGAATCCCAGAAACAATTCGATTTAGGGAATCGTATGGAGTGAGAATGCGATTGAATCAGGAGAACGCCAGCAGCGCTTGAGTTTCCTGTGGGGAGGAGGAAGGAGTGGAGACGGAGCTTATCGTAGAGGTGGTTTTGTTTTTTAAGGGCGCTCTTGTAATCGCTCGCCATCAAGCGCACGGACGCTCTCTGCTCCCTGCCGTCGAAGTCGCCTCATAAACAAACGCTACCTCCTCGAAAAACTTGGAAAGACACGAGACCGTGTTTGCCGAAAGGGAAAGTCTTATAGGCAATGGAGAGAAGATGAAAAGCTTCATCCGACATTTTGATGGCTTTTTAATCGATACAAAAGAGCGTCGATTATCCGTACTCATGTTGTCAGCGGTGGTTCGAACACTGCATTACTATGCATTCAAATGATGAAGAGCAACTAAGAACGTTTGTACAACAAAAAGTAATTTTTTCATTACTGTGTCATAGTAAAAAAAAATACTTGTGAGTTTAAGCTGTAGGAAAAAATAAACTGAGGGAAAATACTCGTCTTAAATGTGTCGAATAAGATATAGGTTTAGTGCTGACTGGAATTTGTATGTTGTGAGAATGAAAACATCAACATTGTCACGATTGATTTCATTTCTTTTTCTCTTTTGTGACGCCATTTCCGATAACTTACATCAGGATAATTCATTCTCAATTGTACTTTACATTAACTATAAATAGATTATCTGACACAAATTCTTAGTTTATTTGTGTAACATTCTCATATCGAATGGTGAAAAATCCACTTACTAGTTAAATAAAACTATCAGTAAAATAACACAATAACAATACAAATTATCAGTAAAATAACATCATAATAATACACTAACAGTTTATAAGTTGAGACTCGTTTATCTTTGAATAGTGGATTTGTTAGTTTTACTCCCAATACGACGGTACTCCACAAAATTATGCCACTACTGTCCAGAATTATTGAACAAAGCTTTTAAAGGAGAGGAGTTATTTAACCAACACGTATTAAAATGTTCTCTGTCTAAACGCATTAAAACATCTTTGAATTGAACACAATGATTTGAACAGTGATAAAATACAATGGCGCAGTTTGTGTAACAGTGTTCCTGAGAGACTTCAAATTGTATCGTAGAAGACGTAAAATAGTTTAAACAAAGTAAATAATTGTAATTAAAACTAAGTTTCCTACCTTTAAGTAAAGGCACCAAAGTCTTTATAATTTTTGAATGACTTTTGCGCCTTTAAATCAACATAATTTATCGAACGTTCATATAAACACTCTAAAATATTTTTAGATCAAACCTTTCAGTCCACAAAGAAAAGTTGTGTTGCAAATGTAAATCATTCAATATACGTACTTTAAAATCATGCGCATAGCAGGGACTTAAAAGTTCCGTAGAATTACAATTTCTCTTTCGACTTTTGAAATTCGTCTTATTCAAATTTTATCATCTTTGCATCTCGTCTGGCAGTCAGCATACTGCTTAAAACTGATGAACAAATATTTTTCATCCGCGTTCCCTTAATTGTTATTATTGCATTGAAATATTATTGATGTTAAATAGGCACAATTTGATATGGGACCGCAGACCAGTACAGGGATAGGTAAACCGACGTGCTACTATCAGACATCAGCACAGAGTGGCCGACGTGCTACTATCAGAGTTTTGAAGAAGAATAACCATATTGAGAGAAGCTAATCTCTTTAAAAGATTTTCAATATATGTTCTGTAAATTCTATCAAAGTTGATGAGGTTGTTTTCTAAACACATGACAGGTATGCTAGTTAATTCAATTGAAGAGCAGATGATATTTATTTATTGTACGTCTCATTTTGGATGAGGTGATCATGCCCGCTCTTTTGCCTAATCACGTTGGTGTGAGGAGATGTAGAGTTGGATATTAATAGTAGCACGTCCATTCATCTTCACTTATTTTCCATTGTCTCTTCTTCATACGAATCTTTCAGATAAGGAGCAAAAGGATTCTATGAATTCTTATGCAAATATGTAAGTTAAATGTAATACATAACATTTCACGGCGAGTGAGAGTTTTAGGTTGGCACTAAACTTTTCGTAATACTGTGTAGTTTTATTAAATTCAAAATTTAACATAAATTATATTAAACAAATATCATATAACTAAATAAGGAATAAAAACGAATTCATAATATATCGTCTGTCATTTTTTTCTAGTTAGGGTTTTTTCTAGTTTTTCTAGCTCAGATATTGTCCAATGCTTTTTTGGTACAACTATAGTGTTGTAATTCTATCAGGAATTGCATGTTTCGAATATATCAAATTATAAAAATAATGAAAATTATAAATAATGACTGGAATTGCATAATGACGATACTATTTTAGAAGAAAGTGGTCTATTTGTATACAAGCAAAGGGTTATTTAAGAAAATAAGGTTAACGTCAAGCATTATGTTGAACATTATATTGTTAAACGTTTTCATATAATTACAATATTATCGGATCTTTTTACTTCATTACAGGAATAATTTCAACGGAGCGTTTTGTAATTATAACAGGAATTCAAATGAACAATTTCCAAAAGCACAATTCTGTGAGAACAATATAATCCTTGCACGATGTATCTCGTTAAAGCCAAAATTGGAAAGTGGGTGATGAAATTTTTATCACGTTCGCAACTACGGTAGGAATTACCCCGTCTGCAAATCGCTCCGCGTTTTCTAATTTGGGCTCGTGATTGCCAACACGTCCGTTAATTAGTGCATCCGGCGTCTCACACCCGAGAAACATTTCGTGAGCAAGTTAGGGTCAAACTACATCGCAACTTAGCTTTGCCACATTCCGTTCCTTCTGTACTATTTCCTCTTTTAAGGACAAAATAGAATACACTAGATCATTACCATATTTTACCAGTTTTCTCATTCTTGTTTCTTTATTTTTCATTTCACGGAGGTAAAACGTGATATCGGATTGAACGGAGAGACGTGGCAGGAGCACAGTTCATTTTGAGGATGTGTAAAATGAATGAAATATTTTGGACCATCTAAAATGATTTTCACCAATTATTACTATTTTATATCCCTAAAAAGGTCACTTTATCGAAGCAGTTTTTATTCAAAACAGTTTTGGGTAATTGACCAAAACTTCATTAACTTGACCGCCAATTTCAATGCAAAATTAGAATAAAATTCAGTAAACATTTTTAGGCAACCGGATTTTAAATAACCATATTTTATCTGCCGATGTAATATGAAAATGAAGTTTCGAGTATGGGAATACATTTATAGTTGTGTTATATTTGGAAATAAAAAATTTCTTCTCTTGGAAAGACAAATAAAAATGTCGAAAATTTTGCAAGAATAAATCATTTTCCTTTTGAGGCGCATACCAATACTCTTCCAACTCCCATTGCGTATGCGCATTGTTTCCTTCGTACGTTTTTCCTTTCTCCCCAATGCGTTCACTCGTAACAATGTTGGTCTTCCGCTTGTTCACTCCATTTCATCCCCGAAGTGTCGCTCTTCCTCAGGTGTGTCGGTGGCCCTTATCCCGAGCAGCGCTCATCACTTGAGCATTTCGACCTTTCAACGCGAAAGAGCGTCGATGTGCCTGAGACGCTCCACCGCCAGAGGGCGTTGCGTTAGCGGACGCGAAGGAAGAAGAATTACGGCCTCAACCCGTCTATTGTTCCGCAAGGGGTAAAATCTTAATTTCAATGTATTTGAAATGTCAAGTTGCACTTGTTTTTTATTTATATTTTTTCTTGCGTAAAAGGGGTTCAAAAACAAACTTTCGTAAAAGAACTCGTCGATCCATACAGAAATATTTGCAAAATTTTCAAAACTGTGCAAAGCTTAAAAAAATTTAAAAAACTTCAATAAACTCTTGGAACTTTGTAAATATGACATTTACTAAGTAAAGATTATACGAGCAGCAAACATAACGTAATTGAAAACGTTATTTTCAAAATAAATGTAAAACGGTTTGGAGACATCAGTGATCCATACTAAAGATATGACTTGTTTGTTTCACAAAACACTAGACTGATAATACAGTTTCCAATCAAGAAAGAATATTAAGTAAGAGAAAATATTTATTATTAGTTTTTTACCTCAAATAAATGTTCATATTTTACGTTAGTCAAGTGGGGTTGTATATTCACATAATTAAGCTCGTGAGTAAGTATGTAATGTCATTGAAGATGCAAGCTACTGAATGATGCATTTGTACTAAATGAAAGACACATCAAAATTACTGAACTGAACTTGAAGAATTGAAAAAACAAACAATAAACGAACATAATATTCCAATAACGTATTTGTAAAGAAATAATTGTTGAAACTATATGCATGTAAAATATACTATTGCACAGTAACAAAATACAAATATAAATAAAGTAAAAATATAAATAAACATTGAAACGTAGAAATATAAATAATCATATGTACGTTTCAATGTAACGTTTCAATAAATAAACATATGTTCAATTCAACCTACCCTATATGGCTAGTAAATACCTGGCAAATACTGTACTTGATAAATTTCAAACCTTGATTTTCTTCCTGAAGAGTAAATTTGACGTGTATAAAATTTAAGTCTTATCGATGTTTTTACAATTCATAGCAAGTTAAGGATTATTGGTTTTGGAACAAACGAAAAAAAAAAGTTACGATACTAGCGCTCCTCGCGGCAGCAGTGGAGAATGGCTGAGTTACGTCATCTGTTCATCACATCTCATTCCACCGTAGGCAAAGGCAGTTTGCGGAATCCTTGCTGTTATTAGGCGGAAACCTCTTTCATTTTCAAATCTCGCTCCCAGTGTTAATTGCCACAATTAGTGAGTCGCATGATCATTTGTCTCCCGATTTCCAGTGATTTCCCCTCTCTTAACGAGACGAACAGACTTCTTGTCATTTCGTGATTACATCGTTTGCTCCTCGCTAGTATCTTAATCACCTATTATATGAAACACGAGGGAAAAGTTACCTTGATGCGTCCACTTTGTTCTCGTGGCGTGGGCGTGTAGAAATGAGTTAACTTCATTATATTACAATTAAAGAGAAAGAGGCAGAACATAAAGGTAAGGACAACCTTATAAGGGTAAAACATATTCCTGTCCAATGTGAAAACTTTCTGAATTTTTTATTTTATTTTGTTCTAATACATATTTTGTCCACAACCTATCATGATTTAATTGTGAGTTCAAACAAACTTGTTCGTCACGATTCTCATTATTTCACAGAACTTTTTCTTTTGTTCTCTCTATCCTCTTTTATATCTTACAAGTTTGAAATTTAAAACTTCCTACATCGGTGCTGTTCACACAATCCACACAGTATTGAAAAATCCCGATGAAATACTATCCCAACGAGAATTCTTCGTCTTCATTCATGCATTTAAGTTTATCTGATAGTGTAAAGAATTATTTTAAATTTCAGATAATATGAACTCGAAGAATCGATCAAATGGTAATACAATTGTTTGTGTATGAACGATCAAACTTATAGGTGTGTCTCACGCTCTATAAACAGACATGTAATTTATTCGTATACTTCGAAAATTTGCAAACATCAGAGAAGAGAATTTTTGTGATCTTTTTATAAAAGTACATAAATATAATAATATGTTAATACATTTCACAAACACACATCTCTTCTCTTATGTTTGCAAATTTTCGAAATATACGAATAAATTACANGGAGTTTACAGTGATACTGTGCTACACCTGTCTCTTATACACATCTAGATGTGTATAAGAGACAGTATATATATATATAATGAAACATTATTTATGGAAATTATACACATTATTTATACACACATATATTTTTAACGGATATTTATAAATAGATATATCCCGTGAATATCCTTTCGCGAAAGCAGGAAAATGAAAATAGCTTACAGTATCTTCTAAGTGTTTTCACACAATTACATGATGTCGTACAGGACGACGTAGTACACGACGCCGTTAAACAAAGATACGGACGTAATGTCTTTAATACCTAAAGCTACCGCCAGAGTAATTTAACGTTTTAACATCTGATTAAAATTGTTTATTTAAGTTGAACCTGCCGTATGTTTTATTCTAATTTTAGTTATTATGGCAAATAACCTAAGGCAACATCACTCTAAGGTTTTTGAGGTCTCAAAAATAAACCGAACGAATTTTTACATAAAGAAAGTCATAATTGAGTTTATTATTTAGAAGTGAAATTCTAAAAACTTGAATTCTTCTGATAAACTGTATCCACAGTATTTATAATATAGAACAATACAGTATTTTAAATATATCTTCTCTTAGTTCGTCAGATTGTTAATTTGATACTACCCTCAACGTCATCGGAGCATTAACAGAATACTACACTCAATGTTATCAGATCCGTATCCCTTGAACGGAACCTTACGTCCGTTAACTTCACAAATCAGTTCTCTTATCAACAATCTTATTCTCTAACTGCCTTCTGCATAGCAACCACATATTTTGTTTCAATTCACACATACTGTCACTGACACATGGTCACTATTCGCACATAACAATGGTCTAGACCTTCCTAAAACAATTCAATTCGTGACTGTTACAATCATATCATACGAATATATTGTAGTATTTTCCATTACGATAGGAAAGAGCAGGAGATTATAAATTTTGCAAAGTCGTGGTAAGCAGCAAGTGTACGTCCCGTCGCATACTGTCCCTGCTACTCTGCGGTCTGTTACCACCACCGCCTCCATCGCCTTCGCCGCGTGCCGCGAGGCGTGAATCATTAAGCGCGAGCGCACCGGAGGACTAATGGAATATCTGAGTCGGCCCGCAGTGGGTTGTATTATGCAACAGAGTAGAAGTCTGCACCGACGTCGTCTCCCTATCGCCAGCTCAACGCGTCAACAAAGTAGCTCCGCGCTAGACTTTTTACGGCAAAGAAGGAGAAAACCAATGGTTCCGGATTGTATTTCACATTCCATTGCGTAAGCATGGTTCTAAAGTGCTTCAACAGAACATGCACTAGATGACCCGGAGTTTATGTTTTATAGGAATACCTACAGTAATCGTGTCGAATTACTGGATATGGTCTTACAATGAACTGTGATTATGTAAACACAATAGACTCCTAGAAATATTTTGATTGATCTCTCGTTCGATATAAGAGACAAGGTGCGAATAGATAATCTGAATTATGCACAATGATCAATAAATAGATTCCGCACGTATCTTCAAATACGGCACCACATAGTTAAAAGCATTCCAACAGCATATCAAAATATTTTAAAATTTACTCTGAGTATGTGTAAAAATATTCTTAAAATGACACTTTCTTTGGAATTCTACGACAATCCACCACAACTTCTAATACCACGTGGAAAATATGTAGCCATTTTTGTTAATCCTGTTACTTCATTGTTGTCTCATTCTACTGGAAGTCTTTTTTCAGCCTTTTGAGTCTTCCAAAACATTCAACTCACAACTTTTATGTAAGATGATGAATAAAACTCATCTGGTGATAACTTCCGATTTCATTATATCCCGACGTGTCTAGCAATTAACAAAATATCGTAAGGTTCATTTTGAAATGGTAAGAGAATTGTTTTTCAGATCAAGAAGTATTACATTCAAATAACATTTTTAGTAAAATAAGTACTTGATTATATATTTATTTATTCTCCTTTTTATGTTATTACTTAGTGCTCGAGGGAGGCCGGAAAAATCATCTTCTGATATGATAAAATTATAAGGGAAAAGATTTTGAGATTATACAATCCCAATTGAAACATTATCGCTCACTGTTCTCATAGATGAACCAGGTTTATAAGACAAAAGAACATCGTAATACTCTTCAATCATTAAACAACTCTCACAAAGACGACCCTCCAGATTGAATATTAGAAATCCGAATTATTGTGTGATTCAATAAAAATAAACAAGATACCATTGCAAATAAAGCAAAATTTTCCACTTTGTCATTTAATAAGATGAAAATCCATTACGTTTGGAATTCTCCATCTAGCATTTCCTTGTGGTTATTGAAGCTTCTCCACACAATATTTACAGGAAAAGAATTTGTGCAATCAACAGCATCGGGTTTCTTCTACTCTGCCTCATTTCTGAAAGTTCTTATCGTGTATTCTCATCTCGTGTATCAAGATTTTTAATCAGAAACAATTACAAATTCTTGATGTTTCGCTATGAATTCTATTCCAAATATTTTGTTTTCAATTAATTTTCAAATATTGGAACCACATGAAAACTTCTTACTCTTTTCAGAAACAACTTGCAACGAGCACTTCCCTACAGAACTCGTTTTATACAGACATACAATACTATTTAGCTCTCTCATAGTTTATATTGATATAAAATTATATTATTATATGATAAATTATATTTCTGAACTTTGTTATATACTTACAGTTTCTCGTTCAATTGTGTACATTGTTAGAAACTTTCTAATTTGAAACACTTGGGCTTTGGTGTACGAGTTTCTACCTCACGTTTTCGAACTTCAGTTTATTGCAATCATTATGAACTATGGAGCAGAAGTCATTTCTTCACGTGAGAAAGTTCAATTTTAGCTTAGAAATTCTTTGTAAATAAAAATTCATTTCTCAAGATTTTGTAACTTGCATCCATACAAATGTTCCCCTATATATGATAGATCTCCGATAGGGTAGTGCTAGCATGTTCTATTCGAGACCACAAGTTCAATGGTTTGATTCTCTACGAAATTTTTGTTTAATTTATTTCTATGAACATGATTTTGTGTCTGGTTACTCATCAGAATTATTTTAACGTCAATACAGCACAACCTCTCTTAACTGGCCTCGGATCAACCTGTCCTCGGGTTAACCGGCCTATCCTGAGGAACAGTTTTTCTTCTTCTCTCTTTCAGAGTGGTGACAAAAACTATGATTGTTTGACGGACCTTTCCTGGAAAATAAAACGAGGTGACGCAACCTCAAGAGTATTTGTTTAATTTTTTCGTGTTCTATTATGTATGTATGTACATACAGAACAACATAATCAATTGCAATGACGTCTCATTTGCTTGTTTATTCATAATAAGTTGATGAAATTGAAGGCTCATTTTGAACAAAAATCATTTTTCTACAAGAACCTCTGACCTCACGGGTAACCGTTCAGGGTCTCGGGCCCAACCAGACCGGTGAAGAGGAGCTCTAATGTAAATATAAATAGTATCGAAGAACAAATATATTCGTGTCATTTCTTTTATAAAATTAATTGAATGGAACTCTTCGAAGATAAGGTGTGCATTAAAAGATAAAAAATAGACAAATACTTTGAAAAACATTTACGTTTATAAAGTAGCTATCATAAGTGATGATTATAAAAGATAACAGATGATAATCGAAAAATGAAAAACACGACCATATCATACAAATCGAACAATTCCTGATAACATTTCTAGTAAAAATATCTTGTAGTAACCACTTATCGTTAGCGTGTAGCACGACTGGAAGATGATTTATAAATGAGGATGCGCATGTTAGAAAAATATGAAACAAATAGACACAAACGCACCACATACAAAGTATACAACGTTTACTCACAATTACAATGTACAAATAAAACAAATTTCAATAAACAATTAAAACAATTTCAATGGAAATGGAAATAATGACATAGAAATTGTTATAATACTGACTCGTATTAAAAAGACACGTTGAATTATATATTTTGTCTTATAAACATTTCCAGTGGAGAAAACGATTTTTCCCGTGCTCTGTGCCACAAAAAAAAAACGCACATCTCTTCCAACTCATGCAGAATGAGTGTGAGAAAGAAAGACATTTTGGCCACATGGTTCATGTCTCTTCGCAGTAGATTTGAGGAGAAAAGTACGACTGTGAGGATTCTCGTCCTCAGAGGCTTTCGTGCCATCAACGTCCTCGTGTCCGCGCTCCCTTTGCCACACTCCTCTGCGCTCCGTTGCCTTCAGCCGTATTCGGTCTCACCTTCTCCCACCCACACCCCTCAACCCAAAACCCACAACCGAAGCAAGCTCTTCGCTTCGCGTCGTTCCTAACGGCCGCTGTTTACACGATACGCCCGGCTGACACGGACTGTTTCCAGGCTCTCTGTTCAAGCCGTGTTCAACGGATTCCGTTCGTGTCCACAAAACTCATGTCTCAGATTAGAGAAGGGATGTTAGCTGTTGCTCTGCAGTTATTAATATTTTTTACCCTATTACTACTATGTTCATTGAGAGAATTATAACTAATTTATTGTTGATGTATGTGTGGACATAATACACAATAACTCGACAACTCGATTAAATTTCGTCTGTTGAACCATTTGTGGAGAAAGCATGTGTTGACCAGATGTAAATTCGGTTCTTCATAAAATCCACTAACTTTAATTGTGCTAGAAGATATCGAAATATAAGTTGAAATTATCATATATATTCATTTGCAACGTCAAACAAAACAAACAGTTGCATTAAGATTCTAAAGAAGCACGAAAATTCCTATGTTACGAAATACTTTATTGAGAAACGTTTCTCTGCGTGAAAAATAGAGAACGGCAAATGCCATTTATTCCTATTTTCTTTAAAAATAATATTTGACAATAATTAAGAAGTTAGATATGAAATATTGACAGGCTCAATCACAAAAAGTGTTTAACCTTCACAATAAAGTAAAATACAAGGAACATGTTACTGGAAAGTGCGGCCCTGTATGGTGGAAATGTACAGTCAATGAGACAGAAATTAATGGAAACATTTCAGATGTGTTGCTTCAGGAGAATGTTACTTCTGAAGTCTGATGGAAAGATAAAATTACGAAGGTAGAGATAATGTTAATAGTTGGAGAAAAATTATGTTTTTGTAATGTCCTGACAACGAGAAAGATAGGTTGATAGAACTCATCTTGAGCCACTTCGTTTTCGTTAAACTTGGTTATTGAGTACTGGGTTTACCAAATGTTCACTGACTAAATGTTTACTAAATGTTCACTAAACGTTTACTAAATGTTCAACTGTATTTACTAAATCTTTACTGACTATGTTACTAACAAAGAAGAGGACTCGATTTTGTTAGTCGAGCATAATGAAGTTAAAGGGTAGGAAGGTTCTTTTACAAACTGGCCTTGTCAGTTTCAATATAACAATAACTTTAATACATAAATCTTAAATACTACATATACAGAATTATATAATATGGAAGTAGAAAGAGTGAAAATTTCCCCCCAAATATAAGTATATTATTCCCAAAGTTTAACACAGAATTACTACTTTGAAATGTAATACAAATTTGATATACATGAAAAATTTAACTTAGTAACAGCTGAGTTTTCAGTGTCTGTATCAAGAAGTTGACAAACCTTGATACTGTTCGCAATATCTTAATTGAAGAATGTTTTTGCGCAGCATTGACTCTCACGTAGAATTCACGATTACAGCTGAGTTGCGTAGACTCGCGATTACGGCTGAGTGTCTGGTTTAGTAAAGTGCCGCCTTATACATGCTTGCTCACAGCCCTGAGGGATGAGCGTGGTTGCTAACATAGTGGAAAGGGTTGTTTCATGGAGTTTACAGTGATACTGTGCTACACTATAGCAGTGGTCACACGTAACTGACAATAATAGTAGCTAGTTTTTGAAACACATTCGCTCTTTAGAAAGGAAGCCATTTATGAAACAGATATGGTTCGTGTTGTGCTCTTTTGAGTATGTAATAACTTTGTTACATTTTCAAAAAAAGAAAAGAAAAAGGAATTGAACTGTTTCGAAAACAGAAGTGAATCTTGAATCGACTTTTCTCACTTCAAACAGTACGAAAACCGGACTTTCCGTTCGGCAGCAGATGTGATTGTGGAATGCACTCAGCAAATGGAGCACAGGCAGAGTAGCAGTGCTCTCATCTCGACGAAGCGTGAAGGCAACTTGATAGTTGCAGTGTCTGCTCTTTGCGCGCTCTTCGAGGTTTTACAGCCTCACGTAATCCGGTTAAGCGGACATCAGCTGGGAAACCAAGTCCTCACCTTTCGTTCAGTCTTCGACCTGCAGGTTCACGCTCTCCATTCAATGGTTCGTTTCAATTCCTCCATCTCTACGCCACCGCCTCCTACCAGGGATGTAGCACTTCGTGTAATAGATGGCTTATCAATATTTGCGCATTTATTAACATTTAATTCCTTTGTTTTGCGTAACTATATTATCAAATATTTTTTATTTTTAATAATTTAGTTTCCCTTTCTTGAATTATTGTTTTTATAATTGTTTTTTACTTTTTTCTTCAATATTTGAAGAATAACTGAGAATAACGGAAATACTGTCACAAACTATTATTTCTAAAACCGGTCCTTTCGTTGAGACAATGAAATTTACACTTTGAAGGGGAAAAGCGTTTGTTTTAGTGAAATATATATATATATATATTTACGTATATTTGTTCCATGTACCTACACATGGAGAAGATATGTGATAACTTTTAGTCAGGTAAAAAAGTCGACGAGCCGGGAATCAAACCCGAGACCCGGTATTTCGATCGTCGGGATGTTAAGCATTACACCCCCGTTCGCTCTCCGTAAACGGTACACCATTTCCATCTAAACCTAAACCCTGGAAGACCTGAGAGAGTTCCCCATAAAGGAGATAAGTGAACCAGGAGACACACTGTGCTGTGTGCGCTTAAGTACCAGTTAATGTTCGTTATGCATATATTTCCTTCATGGTTATACATAAAATTGATTGCTTATTGCTAAGATCATTTAAAAATTATTGATCATACTGAAGAACCTATTGTTAAGCAATCGGTCATAAGCAATTCAAATCAAAGCCAAAATCGTTACGTACGTTTATCAACTAGTAGCTCCCTGGTCTGAACGGACGATTACACAGGATGTAGAACCAGTAGAAAACGTGAATACAATCACTGCCGATTACTGTTTCGAACGAGATTCGGTCGAGTTCGGCAATATTCGGTTCGCTCCCGTTTTTACTGTTCCGACCACTGTCGATATTACGGCAAACTATCAAAAGAAGTATTCCTGTACGCAATTTCTATCGGTTAAACCCGGTACTCGAACACAGGTGCTCCAATCGTCAGATGCATTATGTTGCACTTTTACTTTCAAAAATATATTTTGTCCGAGTTGGTTTTTAATAAATGGATCGATATAATAAAAAAAATAGATATTGCTAATATTCTTCCAGTAAAGGTCAATTTATTATTCCTGAAATACTACTCTTCTGCAAATTGTGTCAATCTGTAAGGGCAAAGGGCTAGTGAAAGCCGCGTTTCAGGTTAGAAAAATGTGTGTTCTCAAAGAAGTTGTGACGGCGAATCTTAGACTTTCAAGTTCATTCTCAGGTGGTTAATTATTATTTTGGATAAATGGACAATGAATATCACTCAGTGTTTTCTTATTGACCAATTATAAGTAAAATAAAGTACCTTTCTAGTGAATAATTAAAAAGCATACCAACGGAAGTAAACACTTCTAGACAAGAGCGCATCTGTTATTGTTCTTCACGTTTGTGCCGAAAAGTTAATTTTAAACACGCAGTAATATTCATTTTAATTACGCGTTGGTCAAACGTTGCAACTTCTATCCTGTCGATGTATGAAACTTTTAAATCTTCACATTTCTTCCTATTTCACCGTTATATTGCAGTTATACAAGATGAGCTATACACATGGAAGTAAAGAGTATATAAAATTTTAAATGCTAATTATCGAAAAAAAATTAATGATTTATAAGATACTTAAGGTTCTTAAATCACTGTCCATTTAATCATGCCATGGATATGTTTTCGATCAGAATTAAATTCACCTGTATCATGGTTTTAGGAAACATTCAGTGACATACCTGTAAACAACAGAGAAAATTCTCTCAATATCCTTTATAATTTCCTCTCACAATTTCCTCTCAGTAAGATTATTTTATTCTCATCTTAGAGAAGGCACAAATATAAATAAACACGATGAAATCGTAAAATTCATTCTCCTCTATATCATCAAATGAAGTTACTCCGTTGTTGCGGTGAGTGCGAGTCGTTTGAGGAAACATCTTTCTCGCTTTTGGAAAGCAAAGAATAGTTGTGAACAGAGATAGACATTCTACACAAGATGGCGAAGCATTACTGAAACGTAGATTCTTCAAGAGTTCAAGTGCACAATAAAATAATATTTAATTTTGTCATTTCTGGTGATTGAAATTGATGAAAACATCGTGTTCATGAAAATTAGTACTCACGAATTGTTGCATATATTAATTCGAGTTGTGGTTATGACAGCCCATACGATATTTCATCCTATGCGTTTTTGCTACAGTTCATGCCAATTTTCATGAAACGCGTGGAACATTTTAAATCTGCCCACTAATAGAGATAAAAGTTTAACCTGAACTTAAAGTTTTATCCACAAAGACAAAACATGATTTAATGCCCCTCTCTCTCAAACTATATCCGTGGTGCAGTAGACATTGTGATGGTGAGTGCACAGATCGAGTCACGCTGGTTTCTTAATTTTTTCAAACAATTTTTTTCACAAAATTTTCACAAAAGGATACTAATCTTTTGTGAGTTGAATTCTCTTGATGCCACACAGTAGAGGAAAACTCGCGTCAAAGTAAGATAATTCCAATTGTAGTAAGAACTTTTTCTTGGAGTAAGTTTTTGGGGGTTAATATTTCACATTCGTTGGTTTCGTAATCAATATTATTATACAAACTATTCATGAAATCTCAGTCACCCCTGGTATATCGAGTAGTAAAAGTTATATCCAAGATATCCAACTCTTTTGGATGAGTTGTAAGAAACAACACTAAATAGTATTCTTCTTTATGGTAAAATAATTAAAATTAAACATTACTTCTATCTTTTCGTTTCAATACTAACCGCTGTAAGGTAAAGAGTCGTTAAAAATTAAAAGTGTTACGAGTCACGAGTTTTGCTCCGCTTTCTATAAAATTCTAAATAGCACGGAAAATGGCATTGCATAATGAATTTTTTGCTGGATTTCTAGGAATTTTTGCTGAATTTTTTGAATCCGCCTCTGCCTTAGGGCCCTTGATCGGAATTGATGGGATGGTCCCTTGCTTGCTTCCGGAGAGTAAATTAGTTTTTTTCCCTCCACGTGGTCATACGCAGTTTGTACTGTTTTTTGACAATAAATTTATTATTATTATTATTATTATTATTATTATTATTATTACATTGAATTTTATTCTACCCCATTTAATAACTTCAAAACACATAAGAGCTGAAATTAAAATAAAGTAACACAATTAAAATTTTGTTATCTGTTACATGTGTCAAATGGTTGAGATTCAAAGTAAAACATTTCACCAATTTTCATTCGTTATCATTTCTTCCGATTTTGAGAGGGAGATATCTATTTACCTGAAATGTAAACACGTATTTTTTGTGTGTGTTTTACAAAAAGCAGACAAGACCGAAAATTCAGTTAATTTGTTAAAATATTTTTGATCGCAAGTGAAGTAAAACAAAATACAATATTGTAAATAGAAAGCATCTTCTTGTAGAAAGTATTTTAACAAAGAAGTCTTTCCAAGCATTTAACAGTATTACACTTAGGCGAAGTATCCCTCAATAGCAGGGGTTTCGACCTAACGACCGGAGATACCGGTTCCCTGCCGACAGAGATAAGCAGCCACCGCAGCCTCAATGGCACGGGCGGACTTCAGAACTGCCAGTGGGCATAAGACATAGCATCCACTTTCAGCACAAATAAATGACATTCGCCGTAGTCACAAGGTATGGTTTTAGGGGCGCTGAAACCCAATCTTAATACAAAATATAAATTTCAGGGTATTGCTTATACATTTTAGTAAATAAATAAATAAATAAATAAATAAATCTATTGTCAAAAAAACAGTTACAAACTGCGTATGACCACGTGGAGAAAAACAAACTAATTTAGTCTCCGGAAGCAAACAAGAGAGCATCCCATCAATTCTGATCAATGGATTTAACATTTCAGCAGATAAGAATAGAAATAGTTAGCTACGCGTAATAATATCAACATAATACCAACAAAATTAAACTTAATAAAACACAAAAAAGTTATTTCACTTGTGCGTATTATTATGAAACTAAAGATTATTCGGGTCATTTATAAATCATAAGTATTAAAATAACTCTAAATTTTAGATTTATTATTACAGTGGACCTCCGCCCTTAGGTAAAAGCCTAGAGAACCTGTACCCGAAGATAAAAATCGAACAAAGTGATCTATTCTGTATTATTTACAATAATTATGGAACCAATATTTTCTTTTTGAAATGATTGCATGTAATAAACAGGTGATTAACTTAATGCATATGTAAATTAATATTGAGACATATTTTATGTCTCAATTATAAATAAATGTGGTATCAATAAATGTATAAATATGTATCAATAAATGTCAACATTTCAAAAATTTATAAATAAAAGTGGTATTCTCAAAATTTTCAAAACCCCACCCCCAAGTTCAAAATATAGAATTTACTACAACAGTACTTTTTTAATCCTATGGATCAAGAAGAAACATTTTGTTTTCGGGGAGGAATACTCCTCTGATATCAGATTTATGAAGCAATTTTCTTCAAGCAGAAAATCTTCGTCATTCCTTGCTTTGAACTTATTCAATGGTTTTAGTTATGAAATTGTCAATGTTAAGAGAAAAGAATACGCGACACATACATTCTACGAACCCAAGAGCCAAAACCCAAACAATGAAAAGGTTCAAAACAAAACACTCTACTGAATGTAACCGATTAAGTTATAAAAATTTAATAAATAATTATAAGTAAATATATCAACAATTTCAACAACCATCACATATTTAACGATACCTGCACAGAACTAGCAAAGTCTCACTTCAATGGAGGTGCTTTGCGACTCTCATGTTACTGTTAAGTCGGAAGAGCTATTTTATTGTTGTACTTTGTTATTGATTGCCTTTGAGTCTATAGTATTGATTCACATTATTAATGTTTTATAATATTAGATTTAATAAGTCAATGTTTTCAGAAAACTTGTGATTGGACTAAAAAGAAATTCGTTTTGCCTAATTATCGTTAAGGACTTTTTGTATTAAACATATGATATAAAAACATAGGATATTAATTACATAGCTTATTACACCGTATTTACGGAGAAAAAATATATTTTTATGACAGTTTTAGATTTCTAAAACCTGTTGTTAAGTTCCACCTCTTTGTAGAAACTCATTTGATGACACTTCAATGGACGAGACCTTATAATTTTGACCTTTATAATGCGAAAAAAACTCGCAAAATGGAGTTCCATACAAAATTATAGTCAATGTGTGAAACAAGAGCACACAACAATTCAACGAGGTCATTCTAAACGTACATTTTAGCTGAACAAAACTCATAATTTGTACCATACCACCTGTTAACACAAACATTCCAAGGTCAATATTTACTTTCAACTACAAGCCTGGGCGAACCATGATTAAATTCCCCACGTAACGTACACTTGAATTCGTCTACTGTTGTGACCGAGATCCGCTGACCCGATTTTTAACGGGTTTTGCACCTGTGCCCATATCACACATATAAGGAAGCTGAACAACTGACGAGTTTAAAAATGGTTATAAAACATAATATCGATGAAACACTAATCATATCGTTGAGTTGCGAGATATTGTTTCATAACGATTTCAAATTATAACATTTCTCTAATGTATGAGTATAAATCAACCGAGTGAGATCTTGCGATTACTTATCGGTGCAGTCGCCTTTCCCTACAAAAAAAATGCTTGGGAATTTCAACAATAAACAAACACAAACAAAACGAAGTATGATTGTTCAAAAACATCAACAAATATCACGCAACAAATAGAAAGGACGGAAATATAAACATTTACTAATCCTCGAACACATTCACTAACAGCTCACACGGTTTTGCACTTAGCCAATAGATAACTCCTTAATAACTAGTCAATGAGAATTCGTCGAGGAATTGCGAGGTTCTGAACAATTTCACGTAAAATATTCGAATTTTGCATGTATTCATTCATTATTTTACTTGCATTTCGTAGCATGGAGAAATCATCCTGAAACATGTTGATTCAGTTTTTAAACAATATTTCTTCGTAAGTACACAGAAGGTAATTCTTTTTCTACGTTTAAAAAGTTTAATATGTATTATGAAATAGGTTTTCTCCGCGAATATTTGATTTATCATTAGAAAGGTTAGGTTATATATTTTTTAAAAGACTTAATATTTCCTTTTAACAATGGACTATTTGTTTTGTAATTTGTTTTACAATTCAAACTGAATTCGAATTGTAAGCAGGAGACACTAAACTCAGTTCTTCTGCGCGACCGCATGAGAGCATTTAAAGCGAAGTCACAAACACGCTGACTCAACATTTTAAATGTTTGAACGTGTACTGCAATAATGGACCATCAAATTTATCGAGACTATGATCTTCTGTATAAATAAAACGTCATAACAATTTTTGGAAGAGAGAACGAAAAGAAATATCAGATCAATTCTTACGAAAACATTTAAGAAATAAATTGATGAGCTTTTTTTCAGAATTATACTGAAAATATGAAGGTAATTGTAACAAAAATTTTACTAGCTGTTTTATATATTTATACTCTCTTAATAGTTTTCCTTCTGTAGTTGTGTATGCATGTTATTCACTCGGGTTAGACTTAAATCTTAGGATTGTATTAAATCACTTCACAATGAAGTTCCTAATATTTTTATGCATTTTGACACTAGTATGCATACACAACTTATTGTACGAACATTCCAACATTACATTTATAACACTATGACAAGTTCAATATTGGCTTGAATATTGAGACCCAAAACAATCGATGAGTTATTAGTGATGTATTTAGAAAATTGTTGAGAGTTAGAGAAAGTACAATTAATTATGTTTTTTTTTTAATTTATTAGTGAGGCTAATTTTGTATTTAAACATTGAAAATGCTGATTGATGAAAATTGAAAATCTTTTGAAAATATATTTTAATTCTTTATAAATTAATTGTTTATTTGCAATACAAGAAACAGCTGAAAAACACTTAAGGAATACATTAATAAACGAAGACGAAACTTTTTTATGAATTAACTTGAAGAGGAATTAAATACATAGTTGATTAATCTTACAAACTACTTGAAAGACAAACTATTTTAAGATGTGGCAAAACTGCTGAGAAAGCACGCATTAAACGCAATTTAATTTTAATTCCACCGTTTGTTCCTAGTTTATTTCCTTTTTGTGAATCCCATTTCTCTGCTTTTGAAACTTATAATTATTCTGACACTGAGCGCTTTGTTCAGCCTCAAGGTTGAAACTGTGAATAGCAGTAAAGAACTTCGCGTTTCATTCATACAAAGCAGGACTGCCTAATGGGTTTATGAAAAACAAAAGGTAAGAAACAAAATAATTCCACTTTTTTTAACCCTACTATATAGTTTGTATCTAAAGAAATCACAGTTGTTCCCTAAGCTACTACAAGTTATTTGTATTTTTAATACGATTTATTTTGATGTGAGAACAATAAAACACGATGTAATCGCATTGACAGGGTTTTCTTTCGTGAAGAAGTTAGAACTTCACCTACATGCTGGGTAAAAATATGGGATGAAGATTTGAGAACGCTGTGTACACAGCTTTGAAACATTCCAGGCCCTGAGAATGGCAACTCTCGCGGTGAAAGCCGGGAGAGGATACAAATGAGAAACAGAATAATATACATGCTAGAGAAGATCATTTTTCAGCTCCTTGGCAACAAGCCGTTAGTAATGGTAGATATACTTTAAAGCTTGGAACAAGTTTTGGATGGAAGGATTCAAGGCGAGTTACATCACTTCCAGAATATTCTTTCTTACAATTTTAACTTGCATTACGACAACGTTTTATTTTTTATATTTTTAGATTTTGCGATAGTGCAGTGATAAATAATAAATAAAAGAAGAAATTATTCTGATTAATTTAATAAATATGTATATAAATCCTAGAATTTATTGAGTGGCAATTATTTGACATTTAATACAAAGGGATAAGAATTAGAAACGTATTAAGTAACATTTATTTGCAGTTTCCTCAGGAACGTCTGTAAGCGTTTCCATTCAAATGAAAAAGAATTCGCCGAGTAGAAGTTGTTTTGAATAACTAGTGAGAGAGCATGCGTTTGAAATTTCCTCTTCATTTATTTTAGAGAAACAATTTTACTGACGCAAATTAACAAAAATAGACATTGGCAATCCCTAAAACCCCAATAAAAATATTTTTTTTTAATTACACCAATTCCTTGTGATCTTTTACCTCATTCAAATTCGTAACTTAAAATGTGGGCGATATAACGAATAAATCTTCATGTAAAATATTCAAGCAACATCTTCTAAAACCTACCATTGGTTTAAAGAAGGGATGAACCTTCTTGAGGTAAATGATATGATATTAAAGACACTGATGTCTATTATGATATTATAAAACGCATGTCTATGATTATGATATGACGCAACAAAGCTTATTAATACAAAGAACACATTAATATTCTCTTCTTTGTGAAACAAAAACAATTGACACCTGGATTTAATATTAAAATTTTTCATTGAAGTATTTTTGAAATTTCACAATATTCCCAATTTAAAGGAACAATAGACATTCTTTTAGATGCAGAGGTCGAAATAATTTCCTAACTTTCCCGCCAATGTTACGACACATTTTACTTTGATTTAATTACATCAAAAACTAAATGTGTTTGAATCATAATTAATTGGGTGTTAACTTGCACCGAATGTAGCTACATCATCCACATCCATTCTGGTCATAAAAACATTTGGTTAAAGTCAAATACGAGGCGTACCATGAGAGATTCTGGCAGACGGAGGTCTGGTTATAGTGAGTCGACAGCTGCTCTAGGTGACAACAGTAGAGAGCGTGAGCTTGCGTCCTCGGATAAAGACACGGAATGAATGATCTCAAAAGCATTGACTACGGCATTGTCTCCATTCTTCAGCGTTGAAGCCACCAAAGGAAATTAATTACTCATTTATTAAACGTTGTTTGTTATTACTGCCGAGGGGAGTAGAGAAAGAAGCCAAACAATTGATGGCCAAACCTACGTGACCAAAGTAAACAATTATTTCCCCATTAAGACAATTTTTGATGAGAATTCTAATTTTTTTAAAACCAGTTGCACTTAAATTTCCTAACAAAATCAGAATTCTGTATTCTTAGCACTATCAAATATCAAAACGGATTTCGAAAGAGTTATTTTAAAATTCAAAGTACATCATTTTTCAGCATTTCATTGTTCACAAAGAACAAAATAATATAAATTATTTTGAGGTATGACATCTAAACGAGACCGAAATGTACGCACAAATACTATATTTGTATTAGTGGTATAATTTCTTCAGAAAAGTTCCGAAATATTTTTTTCTGTTGTTCTTCATTAGTCCATTAAACATAAAACAGTAAATGATATTTTAGTTTGAAGCGTATTATCGTGGGCGAAGTAACTCAAATAAGGAGGTATTGGGAGAATATTGAATGCATTTTATATATATTTTATATTCTAAGCAAACACTTTTTTTAACTTCATTACAATAAAAGTAACAAATAAGTCCTTTTAAATAATAAAATTTTAGTTTTATGAACCTAGTAAAAAGAACTTAAATTTTCTCCAGATCTTCCTAACTCTTGTGGATAAAAGGTGTGATATTTATAGTTTTCAAAACAATTTCTACCCGTGAAAGTTAATTTTTAACTCTTCCCTCACATAGTGCAAATGAATAGGTAAAACTCATTGCTTCAAAGATAAAATGTCAAACAGTTGTCAGAGGTTGAAACTGTTATGAGACCGATGCATTTGTGTCCCAGCACACGAAACGCCACTAAGGAACTCAGTGGAGTTTGTGATTTGGGTAAAATGTGCCATTGACACTTCAACTCCCAGAAAACCTAAAAACTTGTAAACGAGTTAAGTGGAATTCAACTTCCCTCTGCACTAGAAATAGTGAACCCATTAAGATAGCAAAAGTCCAAAAGACCACATTCAGAACACAATTAATATGTTTACACACAGATTTTAATATTGTTATGATAAAGAGTATTTATCCTATATCCTGACACATATGCTTCATTTTATTATTATTATTATCCACTGACTTTTCTTTTTTTTATCTATAAATGACTGAATTTTCAATGTTCATTCTTAGACTGAGTGAATATTAACATGTGTAGAGAATGGTAGTAGAGAATAGTGCCTTCATCGATTTATCTTTCTTGTGCTTAATTTACTATTTATTAAAATTTACCATCTCATTTTTAAAGGAATTATCAATTATTTTATGTCTCTAGTATCACGGGCTACGTTCTTTGTCCATATGGAAATACTAATTATATAGATGGATGACTCCGTAGCTTAAATTATTGACGCAAAAAATTCTAATATTTTCATTCCCGAACATGTCACAATTTTGCCCGAAAATATTGCAAAATTACTATTCGGTACACAAGTGAGATCATTTTCTTGCGTAATCTCGCTCGTTATGGGAGCCAGATCGTAGCCAAAGGGGGAATGCAAGGTGTCCGGACTCCTACCTTATTTCCTTGATAAATTATTCTGAAATAGAAAACGTCACCACGGTTAAATTTATATAAGTGATTATTGATTGAATGCGTGTATCAATGATTGAGTTAGAGCCACGTTTATCTGCATATTGAACAAAAATAAAACACGACTCTTGGCAAAAGAGATTATTTCGTTCAAATCTCGTTCAAATCTCAGTTCACGCAACATAATTCGTCCACTCACCCTCGTCTTCAGTTGCCAATGAAACCATAGCTCGACCCCTTCATCATAAGAGCTCCTCGTCTGTCAAACACTTTTCGAGGTAAAATTGCATCATTACATTTTTGTTATGGTGCTTCCAGAATTAATTAATGGTACCAGAGGCGTTCTCAGTAATAAATGTTAGATCTAATTCTTTTATAGCTACTGAAACGACGTTAATATTAAGTCTGGACACATATTTTTAGTATCATTGCTCTGAACTTATGTTGTCGTAAAATGTCACGATATACAAGATATATCAGCGCAATATTTTAGTGGCGTAAGTCGAAGAATTAATTGTATTAATTCTTCGAATTAATTGTATTTGATGTTTCAGTTTTGGGATTTAGAGTGGTCAAGACATTAAGAACTGCTCCCCCGTATAATCTTATTATGGGGAAGCATAAGTGTTGGGGTGTAAAAGATCATAGGTTTTGGGTGCAAAAGAACCGGCATTTGTTTTGAGTGGTGTAGGTGTCTGTAAGTCTCACAGATCAATTGAACCAGCATTCTCCCACTCAGTAACACATTGGAAGTGATAAAAATATACAGTAGCCAAAACGCTAGCGCTCGCCATAAACATGTTTCTTTCATTGTATTAAATTATATACTCATGGTTAAATCGCAGAAATTCAAAAACTTATAAAAATATTGGAATGATCCAAATTATTTCTAATTCATACTAAACGATTTCCGTTCATAAACGATATTTTCTCGTTAAATATTATGTTCTTAGATTTGATAAATGGATTACTTATATTATCAATCGAAAAAAGCAAACAACTACGTCACTGTAAATATTGTTATAAGTAGAGAAGAACGATATATTGTCGTCATAATTAGATCCGCAGGAAACGCTTTTGACAGTTTTCCATTTTCACGCCTCCATCTTCAGTTCAGAAAATATCATTTGTACCACACCCACTTCTTCGTTGCGGTCTACCCCGTCTCCGCCTGAACTTTGCGAACATATCTTCCATAATAAATGAAGACGTCTCATTCGAGATGAACTAAGATATTCATGACCAGCACCAGAGCACATGAGTATTCAACAAGTAGGATAACTCCGTAGAAATTCATTACAACAAGCATGCGTAAATATTAAACGAGCCATTCAGGGGCTAACAATGCGACCGGCAGAGCTTCGAGGAGATCCCGAGGCGCTTTCAAGAGGCACCCCTACCCCTCCTCCACTTTCTGATGCTTGAGTGCACCAGCTGCCTTTCGAAGCGATGGTGGCGCCGCCGTGGGATTTCTGGAAGGCGTGGCGAACGCAGTTGTACGGAATCGGCGCTGCTGCTGCCGCCGTCGCTGGGAGGTACGCCGCCATCTGCATTCCCTCATTGACTGGGGAACAATGCACTCGAGAGCTTGAAGGTTCTTCGCTTGATTTGGGTTAACGATGTATGCACATCATTGTTCTTACTGCTTATTGTTCGGCGTCGGTAGCGTATCGGTTAATTGAAGTCAATCAATTTGGAATCACGCGATGGAGTGACAGAATCTCTGTATCTTTCAACAAGGAAAGAGAAATAATTTAAGTGTTGTCAGGAAGAGGAGTAAAATGTGAAGTACTATTGTCATGTTGAGTATGTTGGTTTTCATTTGAAGAGCATAAATAAAAATAAAGACTGTTACAACTAAAGCGTTTACCCGCCATTCTATTACTCAACAACAGATAACACCAAGCACATTGAAACGGGCAGTAAAATACAACTCAGCAAGAATTTAAAGAAATATAAATTTACATGCAGTATTAACCTCATCATATCAAGATAGTTACGGTGGTTTTAAGTTATATCAGTCAATTTAACTCCCAAAAGTTGAACCAATACGATACCCGAACAACGCTTAAAAGATTACTCGCAAGCCACATGCACAAAGTCTCAAAGCTCCGAAGTGTCCAAAAAGATCCCGTAGATCCGTTATCTACCCTACTCTCTGTTTAGACCCCCATGAGACGGATTCCGAGGGTATTTTCTAGAGACATTTTATTTCGTACTTGGCTCCCGGGAAATTTGCGCCATAAAATACGAAAAGGGCAGCAGTATTACGGTCGCGCGGTCCGTCTTCCCTGGCACCTAGATTGAATCCGGCTCAAGACACGGAAGTGCAATTAGGTTAAGTGCTCGTAGCTGCGAGCGGCAATGGCTACAGTCTTTGCCAATGTTGCTTCCACCACCCACACCAAACCCCCTTGTCTCCTCTATAGCTATAGATCCACGATTCTACAACACGAGAAACGACGTGAAAGGCTTTGGTTATGGGTGCGGCGGCGATCGCCATCATCACCACAGCGTCGTTCTATTGGACCGTTTTGTTTCGAATCACGAGGAGAGTACTTGCAGTTGAAGTCCATGCGGTGACTCTCTTCACAAAGTGCAGCGCACTAGAAGAGGGTTTTTCCATTACCTTACACCGGAAATACAGAATCTCAGAATCACTGAGACAGTTTATCTGAAGTTGAAAAAGGTTGAAAAAGTATAATTCTATTAATATTAACATTTAAAAAATATATTCGTATAACTAATACGTCCTCATAAAAGCAAAACAAATATTCTTTTAATAATACTTTTACATCATTCTCAAAATCATTTTTACAAGATGTAGCACAAAAATGCTTTCACATTCTTCACGTTTAATACGCATTGGAAGATATTACAGTAAGAATGAAAAAAAATTGCAAATTTTGTTGGATTTAAACAAATATGATATTTTATGTGTATTGTGTGGAATAATACATCCTACTGTTGATTAATCCATTTTTAAATTAAATTATCGTAATATTAGTCATTAATGTGTAGAGTTACCAAGACTCTGGATTATGTTTACTTTTAGTAGTGATGTACAATGAGGGATGTATCATGGAAAGTTGAAACTGTAAGAGGATACTTCTAGCAAAATCTCGTAGAGAGGACGATACTGTTACGGTGTGAACACATACAGTCATCCTCAAACCTGCACTAGCGTTTTAGTTTTCTGAGAAGATACTTTGTCAATCTTTCTCTCTGTATGTTTATGCACCAATTATGTGTGAAATCTCATTTCCATGTCATCAAAACATATACTGTCAAAACTCACAAACCTCATGAACAAATGTATGCACACGAATAATCTACCAAAACTGTGGAGGAAAACACGAATTATAGCCATATTAAAACCAGGAAAGGAGAAAAACGACCCTCGAAACTACAGACCCATCTCGATCCTATGCCACCTTTATAAAGTCTTTGAGAGGATTCTGCTCNCTCGCTTCCGTGCTGGTAAAAGCTGTACAACTCCAGATCATGAAGTCAGTACAACATACAGAGAATGGCTTCGAAAAAAGGAAAATTACTGGAGCCGTTTTTATTGACCTTACCGCGGCATACGACACCGTTAACCATAGCTTATTGCTAGACAATTTATACCACCAAACTCAAGATTCAAATTTTATCCGAATAGTTGAAATTTTACTTCAGAATAAAAGATTCTTTGTAGAATTCCAGGGGCGTAAAAGCCAGTGGAAGATTCAGTAAAAATGGGCTTCCCTAGTGTAGTGTGCTGGCTCCACTGCTTTTCAACGTTTACTCCAATGACCAAAAGGGACTGAAAATTTCATTTATGCAGACGATCGCGCTATCACTGTCCAAGCCGATCATTTTGAAACAATCCAAGACAAGCACGCGAGCGCGCTAAAGGAACACTCTAAGTACTACGAAGAGAATCATATTAGACCAAATCCCACAAAGACCAATGTGCTTGCCATCTGAAGAACATATATGCCTCCCGTAAACTACATGTTGCATGGGAAGGCACACTGTTGCAGCACTGCTCAACACCAAAATATGGATAGAGCCCTCACTTATAAAATACAGTGCAATATCACCAAACAAAAAGTTGCTGCATCATACGAAAACTGACATCATACGAAATCTAACTGGTACATGGGGTGAACACGCGTCAATACTTAAAACAAGAAGTTTAGCCTTGTGCTACTCTGTTGCAGAATATGACTGCCCGGTGTGGTACAAATCTAGACACGCCAAGCTTGTAGATATTGCTTTAAGCGAGACTTGTCACCTTATAACAGGTTGCTTGAGACCTCCGCTGGAAAAAACTGTGCTGCTTGACCAGCATAGCACCACCTGATATCCGCCGAGAGGTGGCTGCCAGGCGGCTGCCAGGCGGCTGCCAGGCGGCTGCCAGGCGGCTGCCAGGCGGCTGCCAGGCGGCTGCCAGGCGGCTGCCAGGCGGCTGCCAGGCGGCTGCCAGGCGGCTGCCAGGCGGCTGCCAGGCGGCTGCCAGGCGGCTGCCAGGCGGCTGCCAGGCGGCTGCCAGGCGGCTGCCAGGCGGCTGCCAGGCGGCTGCCAGGCGGCTGCCAGGCGGCTGCCAGGCATGAAAAACGTAAAAGAGTTTCCTCCACGTGACAGATGACCTAACCAAGTCAGTTCATCAGACCAAGCTAAAAATTTGGCGATCACATAATAACCATCTTCAAGACTGGATATTGCCATCTGAGGACCTTCCACCCGCTCATGTAGATGACTGGCCGACCTGGAAATCCATTATCAGACTTCGAACTGGAGTCACCAGGTCGAGAGTGAAAAGGAAAAAAATGGGGCTTCTCTTGCGAAACTTCAGCGTGTGAATGTGGCGAGGAGCAAAGCACGGTCCACCTTCTTGAGTGCCGACTTGCCCCATCGGTGTGCAGTGTGCAGGACTTGATGGAAAGGACTGAAAATGCCCGTGACGTGGCCAGATTCTGATCTAAACTTGTATGAACATTACGTATACATTAGTGTTGTTCCTTTCTTCTCTTTCTTCTTCTTTTTCTTCTTCTTCTTCTTATTATTATTATTATTAATGTGTTAGATGCTTCTGACACGATTGTAATGTAAAACGTGTACTACGATGTTTAAAGGAGGGGTTCCTATTGCCAAACTACACACACTGGTTGAACAAATTATAACTTTATTTCCGACGTATTTATAATGTATTACGCGTTTTGTTGGATTTAAACAAATATGAAAGAATCACTGTTTTCTTCTTCACATACACGTTTTCTTATTTAAACTAATACGCAACAAAAGTACAAGTTTACATTGTAAACGCACTAAAACTACCCGATTTCATTATATAAGCGTTTTTATACCGGAAGTTATACATCAGAAACTTTCTAGGTGATGAGACTTTTACATCCCTCCAGCTATTAAGTGTGTAATTAATACACCTCTCTCTTTTACTCTCCGTGTCAGAGCTCGTTTGAGACACATGTATCTCAACGTGTTTCTATAATAATAGACTGCTATATTTTACGAGGTGAGATCACGTGAAAAATGAGCTTGACTTACGCTTATCTCCGTACTTTACCATTTCTTATGAGGACGATCATAAAGGAACCATGTGTAATAAGCATGTATGTTCTCATTCAAATGAAATGTTCCTATGATATTCTTATTTCACGTCTCTGCTTCTTAGAAAACGAAAAAGATTCTATCTTTCTCGTAATTTCTTGTTGTTACGAACCAAATACCTTACTCATTTTCCTAATTATACCAGTTGTTTCCTAAAAAGCGAAGTATAGTTTCTGTTAATTTTATGGTGTTCTTATAAGAGGAATAATTACTACAGAGTTTCATAATGATTAATGTCTAGAAAAAGGTAAAGCATATTGTAATGAAGTTCGAAAGTAAGTACAATATTGAATTTTTGTCCTGGTACCACCTTCGCAATCATACATAAAATTCATCCTCACGATGGAACTATTACTTATATTATCACATGGTATTTTATCCATTTTTTGGAGGACGCTGTTCTTAGTTTTAAAATGCATAATTAGAATACAAACAGTCTGTATCACTCGTTCTGTTCTGGAATTTCATTCTGTTATTATCAGTTATGTACTCCTACCACCTCTTCAATATTTGAAAAACTGAGAATCAGGATTTTTGTGAGTACCTTGATACAATTTAATGTGTCATTACGTGTTCTCCAGATATAAAAAAAAGCATTTACACACTTTTTATTAAAAAACTTAATTTAAGTGCAGTTATGCTCAGATTCCTTTGACTATATTTTTATATCCAGACTTTCAGACCTCATTATGTAGCCATTTGGAATCATTTTGCTATCTCAAAGTCAAAATATAATTTATAATGTAATTTACTTTAAAATATTATTTATATTTTATTATATTTTCGGCAGCTGCAACAAATATAGAAACCTTTTGAATGTCAATTTGTCAGTCATAAATTTTGTTGATAGTATCAACGAGAAAGCTCTTTTGTGAACCAAAATCTGTCTTACGCAAATACCTCTCGATTTTTTCACGCGAAAGGGATCGGGAAAATTCCGCATAACTGCGTCGCATATATTCTATCATCCATTTGCGAAGTCTCTTTTCACAAGTGATATAGTATTGGTGTGTATTTCGCTCCACGTAGTACTACCTGCTCTCATGCCGAGTCGCAGTAACAGCATTGGGGCGGCGCTGCTGCTAAACGCCGTAATGAAAAACGCAACCGCGCGCTTGCCATACGGCTATCGCTCGCACTCTGCTCTTACCCGCTTCACCAAAGCGTTTGGTGCGTGGGTGATAGGAGAGATGATGCAGGGGGTTGACAGGGGGCGGGGTGTGGGTTGGAGCTGGGGTATGAACAGCGCAGCGCACATAGCGAGAGACATTATATCGCCGCCGCCGGTGCTTTAATCGACAGCCGCTGAGCGATTTTCAATATCACGAGTTAACTGCGCAATGCCCGTCCCTCTGTTTCCCCGAGTCCCATCAACGCCGTTTATGGCAACGAGCGCTAACTGCAGTCTCTACCTCGTCATTGCAGTCCACACAGCTCTCGTCTACAAATGCGGAGAGTGAACACTCACAAGGTAACCCACATAGGCGTACTTGCAGTTAAAGAAAGATTGGGTTGCAGAACTGGGTACTCATTACGAAGTGGCTCAAGTCTCAGGCGAAAAATTGAAAGGAACCATCTATCTCTCACTCCACCCCGTCAAGCATATTTCCATAAACCATCATCAGCATGAACCTCGAAAAGTAATGACAATCTCATGCTTTACGTCCTTTATACTTATTTAAAACACTATTTGAACCCATATTTACTATAAAATTTGTAAAACAAGATATTATTCACGGAAAGCACTGTGTTCGGAAATATAAAAATGAAATTTAATTACTCCACGATGACAAATGAATACTTAACGCACTATTAAGTGTGTAGGTTAATTTCTTTCAACAAATTTTCGTTCATAATATTATAAAATGAGCTTACCATAGAGAATTAGTTGAATGATAGCTTCTCTCAGAGTGACATCATCCAAGTGGCACAACTAAGAACTGAAGTCTAAAGGGTATCATAAAAATTCGAAATTTGAAAATTTGAAACTTCTTTATAATTGGGAAAACAAAATATATAAGAATGCACCGATTCTTAGTATAGTCACCAACCCGTCTTTTGTAACAGTAGATCCATTTCAGATAAAAGGTATCTCATATAATAAATTTTATTTTCTACCCGAACGAGGTTGAATTATTAAGCATTTTGTTATAATTCTTTTTTGTATGTCATTGATTAACCAGTAACAAAAATACTATGAATTGTAATATTTTGACACTGTCTTTCATTCCCTCCTCGATCTATAAATTCAGAATCTAAGATTCAAAAATGTATCCTTGGTGCAATTTTTAGTCTGTTCGTTTTTTGAAGCTCTTTGTCAAACTTATGATAAAAAGAGTAATTGTGAGGGAAAAGTCATTAAAACATTTTCATTTCTTTTAAGTTGATGTTTTACGTATGTTGATTAAACAAACAAAAAAGAAATATATGAACAAAGAAATATGTATTCCGTGAAACGTAGTCTTCTAAGATGAGGGACAACAAGTCATTTTCGGGGAAAAGGGCACCTAGAAGAATTAATGCCTAGGGTCCCGAACTTCCTTAATTCGGTACTGGTTTCCTCTAGAACATCATTGAAGAAGAGAAGAAGAATTACAATGTATTGAGACATCTCAGATATTTGGCCTCAAATACGCGCGAGTGACGTCGCCAGCCAATAGTAATTTATTCCGCTGCGGTGGTCAGAGCGTATGACTACGGGATGTGATCCCTACCCCTCACTCTTCATAAAGCTTACCTCACGAAACAAACAAGTGGAAAAACTCTCATTCATTCATTCATTTATTCAACTCGCTCACTTATACTCACTCAGTCAGTCAAGTACGAGATAAAGGAACTTTTCTAGAAGAACGCGGTTTGTGAAGTTCTGGTTCTCGGTCTGTTAAGAGAACACCTTGTTGTATGTTGAACTTTCTTTCGAGTGATATGATATAGAAGAAGCTTGATTTCATCATTCTTCGTAATTACTGAGGGTAGGTTGTGTCGAGGCGTCACTAGAGTGAGAGGTTTCCGGGGAGGTCCGAGCATCCTGGTGCGAGGTCGGCGCTTCAACATCGAGACTAGAAGATACGAGAAGACTAGAATCGAGGATGTTGGTAAAGAATAAGAATATCTAATTTGTGTGGTAATTATTTGTCAATGTAAGGGTTGTGTTGCCAATATAGTATTTTTGTTTTTATAATAAATTGTTGTTTGTTGTTCCAAAGGACTGTTGATCCCTTTTTGATTTATTTAAGCCTGTAAGTGTAAGAATAATCATTCAGGTTAAATCTGGGGACAGTATACTATTTGATTTTTATGTTAGGTACTGCTAATATGACAGTTGAATGATAAATTGAAAGGCGTTTCTATGTTGCTCATTGTTTTATTCGTATAAAGCTTTTCAAAGATATAAAACAATATGAATACTGATAACTTCGGCCAGATAAAAATGGCGATGTGAAGGAAATGGTACCCGGGACTCCTGCATTGATCACAGCAATGTTGACCACTACACCACCCGTTTGCCTTTTAAAGTGGTACACTATTTCCTCTCAGACGTAACCCCATAAGACCTGAGAGACATCCTTCAAAAAGAGATAGTGAACCCAGGTGGCACACTCACTTATTGAACCGTGTCCCTGGATTCCCGGCTTCCGGGTTCGATTCCCGACTCTCCACCATTTTCACCTGGACGAAAGTTATCACATATCTACTTCACGAGTAGGTACACGCAAAAAATATACGCATATTATGAATATTTTTTCTTAATGTTTTCACAACAAAAAAGGCATGTTCATGAGTTAACTTATCTTATGAAGAGGTAACAATTGGAACATTGAAACATAATGTAATATTATATTTTCTAAACATATCTTAAGCAGAAAGGAAGTGTGCAAGCGAATTTTAAAAAAACTTAGAAAGTTTATGCTTCGCAATAGTTCTATGCAATGGACATATACCTCAAAGAACTTTCTTTCTTTCTCAAAACCATACTTGTATAATGCTCTTATCACTATGCGCCGTGATCTCTTGTAAAAATATCGTTGAGCTGGTCCACGAAAGAATGAAAAAAATATTTAAAACGAAAGTTATAATAAATAATTCTAAAACTAATATAGCTTTTGGTATATTAAAATTAAATAAATAAATTTATTTACAAATAACTATAATTTAGTATATAATTCTTCGTAATAAAACTCACGATATTGAAGCTCACATTTTGTAACCACAAAAGTTTCAAATTTCCAATACATTACGTCATTGACTGCTTTTATCAGGATCATCGATTTTCGGTCAAAATGGTCATTCCTTCGACAGTCGGGAAGAGAGAAGGAAGCGGATTGCTCATCAACGCTACTCTTTGAATATTGTGTTTCAGATTTTTTTTTAAATACCGTAATATCTTTGATTAATAAACTATAAGTGTATGTATAAGTTTTTGAGTGATTTGACGAGTCTTAGGCAAAACGAGATGCCATTATGACCTTCATCACTAAGTACACGAAGCTATGAAACTGGAATAATCACATAGCAACTTTCTTCCATGTAAGATACAACAAAAATCTCTTCAAGCGCATTGTATCCGCACTACAGCAATATTCAACAGATTAGCACCATATTCCATCAAGATGGAAGATATCTGGAAATTGGTATTAAACCATTCCACCCCACAATGGGATGCACATCACTTTAGGAAGATACGCTTCCCCCATTGCACTTTGCTCGAGGGGTGTAGTTGATTGCGTCTCGTAATGCGTTATACGCCGTCAACGAGAGAAGGGAAATGTCCGAGGAATGAGCCATTTTTGCGAAGCAGGGAAGTGGCGGAAAGTGAGGTTGATAAAGTGAAGTAAATAGTCGGATATAGGCTTCATTTAATAATTAACGTAGATATGTACATTGAAGGGACGGATTGAATGCCTACGGAGAAAATTTGGATTTTTTGATTTTTGCCACTCGCCCAATAATAATATTATCTACTTGAATATTAACTTACAAGGCATGTCTACTAAATTGCCGGGACACTTTGTTCACATTGATATGTTGTCACATGCAACCACATGAATAATTTCGTGTGACACAAAGTGTTCTCGGGCAGTAATAAAAATAAATTTTGACATTGTAGAGGTCTAGAATAAGGTACAGAAACTTCCCACTTGTTGAATTTACTGAGCACTAACATGTATTAGAGATAACATGAATAAGGTACAGTTAATCAGGAGGCGAACAGTGAAAACTCTGGTACAAATTAAGCTACGCATCAGTANATATATATAATTTCAATGACCTTAACCTACTTATATATGAAACCTTATACTATATATATGAAACCAATTCTAAAATTGTGAGACACACTAAATGTAAAATATTAGTACGAAATAAAGTAGTAAATTAAACAACTACGTATTAATTAATAAAACTCTCTACACTTTTAAAAATTATTACGGTTCACCCGAGAAATATATCGTTAAGAGAGGGACACCCACGCAATCCATTTGCTCGAAATTATCGAGAAGTAGAAGATTCAAGGGATGCGAAGATAGCTGTTTAAGGAAGAAGCAGTCACCATATTCCCCGGAGGCTAATGTGTGCGCGATGCGTATCTTTCGTTTCTGCGCTAGCTTCCCCTCGCCAAATGCTCTCCACCAGATACCTATCTCTTAGTCGAATCCAATGGTACTGTAGGGGATTGCTTGATGCTATAGAAGCGATGGTTTAGCAGAAACACAAGAAATGAAGAGGGCCCAACTTCCGGAAATAGTATTGCTCCAGACGGACGATATTCTGGGAAGGATTTTAATATGTTTTCCTTTAAACAGGAAGAAAACATGAGTGTTTTCTTATAACAAAGCACTCAAACGTCTAAGAATAGAACTCAAAATTCCTTTTTAAGATTTGGGTTAATGACATTAATATGATAGTAAACTTTGTATCAAAAACTGGCACGTAAAATGAGAATTATATATTAATTAAAAATATGTGGTTCTTTGAATAATTTTCATGAAAAATATGTACAAAGTTTAATGTTTCTTTTTTATTTTAGTTGTAACCTACTTGAAAAAATATTAATATCATACTACATCATTTGCCATGAATATAAAATAAGAATAGTTGTCTACTTCTTGTAATTTGAGAAGAAGATAAATGCATTTACTTTGAATGAAATTAGTAATTTAATGGAAACATAACTTTCGTAAGTGTCACTATTAAAATGAGATTTCATTATTTTTTGTAACTATATACCAACTTTACACTAATGCATGAAAATATTTCGAGTCTCCAACGAAACAAAAAGTTATACTCAATCAAATACGACTCATAATCTGTTTTGAGGACAAAATGAATTCACAATATGCTAATAAACACTTTTTAAAAATCAAAACACAGTGGAAACAATGTATTAGCATGTTGCAATGAAAACATATGGTTTGTTATAATGTCAATTTCAGTTCCAATACTTCAAATAAACAAACAAACTTTTCCCTATATTTATATTTCTTTAGAATAAAAGAATCGGAGATGATGACCGAAACCCCTCCTCTTCGAATTAATTGTGTCCCTAGTTTTATTTTATATAAAACTATTTATTTAAAAGATGTAATATCGTTTTGTTTTCTAGTTCTCCCTATATATTAAGCGAGAAGGTTGTATGTTAAGAGGTGTCGACACCATTCTTAAGACATGTATTTTTTTCTAATTGCCACTACTAATGTTTTTTCATCAGATCTTATTCAGAATAACTCGTAAAAATTACGTTAAAAGAAGCTTCTAAACGCCTCCCTTCAAAGAGTTTGAAAGAATCCTTTTGAACTCCAATCTAGAAGACCTCGATCAAGACTCTAGGATCGAGGAAAACTTACGCGAGCGCTTCGAAGACGCCATAATTGGAGAGAAGAAGACGTCTGACAGCTGCACAGAAACGGATAAAGCGCCGACTGATGGAAGGAGAAAGAGCCAAATACTCGCCATGATGAAGGGACGAGAATGAGGAGTGACAGTGAAAAGAGGAATTACGATTGATTTCCAAGAACTTCCTTATTACATATCCCTTTGCTTCAAAAGATTCCTTCATTTCTGTTTTAAATACTATCAATAGCTCATAGTTAAAAATAGAACTCCTTGGTGGGTGTGGATTATGTTTTGATGAAATTATCAATACTAATCAATACAAATATATAAAAGCGCAGTGTGAAAATGTGTCTGTCTGTTTGCTATTTGATCACGACAAATCGCGATGAAATTTGGCAAGGAGAACGTTTAGATGACCAGGATAAACACAGACTACCTTTTATTTTAAAATACGCGGAAAAAAATCTGAAAAAGGCGATTTTGAAAGTAAATTGCGATAATATCGGGAAAGAGAGAGTTATATTCACGTACGCAGCCTAAACGGTAATGATGAGTGACAACTATGAACGGCGATATTATTTACCTAAAAGAGTTCTACAATAAAGTCCGCGACAGCATACGTCTATCTACAAAAAGTTAACTTAAATTATTGATAGAACGTTATTAAAAATAGAACTGTTAAAAAACTTCAATTTAAGATAGTAATTTAAGAATCAAAAGATCAATTATAAACAAACGTAATGGGTTTTTGTTTTGTGTATTTATCAAAGATAGAAAATGCCTTTAAATCGTAAAAGTTCGACGAATAGTTTAGATTTTACAAGAATTGTAATGAAATAGTCCCTCGGAAGGGAAAATTTGACCGACGCAGCTCCCGCAAGATGGTGTATAGTCAAGTTTTGTATTAAATTTGTATCATAATGAATTTGTAAAATTAGCGTGTTATACATTTGTTTTTAAAAAGCAGTAAATAAAAGGATTTTGGTCTTACTATATAGATAGATTTATTTCCTAAGTAAATGTAGATTAGCCTAAGAAAAATCCCGGGTAACGATGGGTATTCAGCTAGTTTTATATATAAAGAAATAAAATTTAAAACAATTTATACGGCTTTTCTGTTTCTTCTATTTACTTGAAAAATATGGGTGATCCTGACTACCGCTCCCTAGTACTGCTGAGAGGAAGATCTCGGATTCGATTTCACTCAGAAATGCGTGAGGTTTTCAGCTGGGGTGTCCCTCACGTACCCAAGACCAATGACGGTTCGGTACCTTACATTCCCAGGCCCCATCAGGTGGAAGAGCAGATCGATTACCTTAAACTTGCCACATCGTTACATAAGACTTTTAATTATAATAGGAAGCAAATATGTGATTATTATTATTAAAATACAATTATGATACACAGTCACGAAGTCGAAACGTAGATAATCATAATGGAATGAGAAATCAGTCCTGAATGTAATATTGGGTAAAATTTTGATCTTCTTCGGAAAGTAGGCAGATTCATTGAATGAAGCGTATCTTACCGACCGTATCTGACAACGTAGAGCTTAGTTGTGTCGACGTAGACGTTTCAGGCAGCTGCCATCGTGCGAACTCTGGTGGCGCTGCGCAAAGCACTAGTGGGAAATGTCAGTGTTCGAGACGAGTTGGTGGACGAAGTTGGTGCGTAGAACGAGACAGACGAACACTGGAGGGAGATCGTATCTCAATAGAAGGTAACTTGACAGTGAGGAGTACATGAGGGGAAGGACAAGCTTCACGTGCGCGAGAGCTGTTTCGTGTTTCAGCAAAATTTCAAGATGTTATGCAATATGGAACATTACACTAAAATACTGGTCATAACTTACTTAAACATTCTTCGTTACAAATATATTCTTTTATCATAATCGTCATTTAACTAAGAACCTCTTTCATATGGACAAAGGGTTAGTTATTTTGTAAATTGGGCTTGGTTTTCCACTCAAAATGTTTTATTACATTTCAAAAAAATATTTTTTTTGGAAAACTGAATTCTCCAAAAGTGACCCAGAATTCTTAATAACTACATTAATGTTTAAATACTTGCAATTAAAATATTAAAACATAGTAATAATACTTTAAAAACTCTCGAAATTGAAAATATTATCCGAAACACAAAAATATACTATGTTAGCCCTTAAACACTCAAATTCCGCTTTGAAAACAGGTATTGAGCTCTCAATACATTTTAGAAAAAGAAACAATTATTAAAAAGATTAATTTCCGAAACTATAAATACTGTAGAATTTTTGAAAAAGAATAATTACAAGAGTTTGTTATTTAAATATTCGCTTTCAAATCGTTGACTAAAAAGAAAGTAATATTCTAATGATCTAAAATCAATGTTCCGACTGCTTTCTGATATGTCCACGGCTCAAAAAATAAAATAAGATGTAAAAGGACAACAAGATTAATTCTTGAGTTTTAGAGACACGAACAAGGAGAAATATTTCAAAAAGTTTCTTTCTAATACGTTCAAATAAGAAGAAATTTTGTCGGACGTAAAACACTTGTAAAGGTACGCAAAGCAATTGATGTGATATCAACAGATAACTCCAGGGCCTCGTTATAGCAGGGTACTGTGTCCCAAACGAGAGATGTTAAAATACTTTTTATGTCGTAGAATTGTTAAACTGTTGAAGAACAAAAATCATTAGGACCAATGTGCTTAACTCAATCACTATGAAACGCAAGTTAATATTGTTATGGGCACATTGTCGCATATTAGAAAAAATGGTCATGAAGGCATTGTGAAAGCATTACAAAATAATAATTATAACAACAGCAAAAACTTACACATTAGATACATTTAACAGAAGATGTAGACATTTGGAAATGCCATTTTGATGGCTTATCCACAATTTATCAAAATAAATATAATACCTCGAAAAGATGGTGCACAATTTTTAATTTCGTATTTAGCTTCTTAAAATCAAATGTATATTATTTACGTGGCTATTTCAATAATTCCAAGGGTCTCATAAATGACTTGGGACCGGAACCTCGTCACAATCTTACTACGCTTGTGGCTAGCATTCAACTCGTTATTATGCGATTGATATCTCTATACATTTTAAATTGTATCAAGACTCGAACGGGATTTTCTGGAGACAAATAAATATGGCGTCCATATAAATGAACGATCTAAATTATTATGGCACCATATAATATGGATAAAAATACATGGTGTATACGATTCCATAGAACATTTCATGGAGACATAAATACGAGTCAAACAAAATTGATTTAGGGGCCATGTTTAGATGTCTATTGCAATAGTAGTGATAGTCTTGCAATTACCTTTGTTTCCATGATTGAAAAGCACCTAATGTCTCAAACCTATGGACGAAACAATGTGGTTTTAAGTTTAAAAAGCATTCTAAATAGACATGTTCTTACTCATTTCCATTTGTACAAATTTTTCAGATTTCTTAACTAAAAATAACAATTTAAACTCAATTACAAGTGGTATTTTTAATCACTGGTAATTCGGCAGATACAGCAATGGATAAGTGCTAAGACTTGAACCTTTGGAAAATTGTCCATAAAGAATCGTGCTTCATGTGCTACCAATATTAATTTTCTCGCATATCTGGCTGGACGGACTACTATTTCATCTACTTTTCTGTAATATGCATTTTTGCAAAAATTGTCAGCAAGAAAGAAATAAAATGCAAGAAATTTAGTGTAATATGAATATAAAGGACTTAATTACTTTTAATTTCAATAATTACGTTTAATTAACAGAATACTTTCCCATTGTTTCGTCTCGTTATAAATAAGCACACTGTCTAAAATATCAATTCAGAATCTAATTTCTTGGAATCAAATAAAATTATCACCTGTTTTTCCGCAACAAATGAAACCAATATTACAGTTTGGTCATGTTTTCCAAACATAATCGAGGCTGATAGATATTGTATTCACTAGAGCATGTTGTTTTTTCTCGAACATGAAGATACTTCATATATAACAGAAATTCCAAGTATCGTAAAAACAATGATTAATATTAATTTTTTACTACATTAAAAAACTTCTGACTTATTTAATGTAACTGATAAAAATCATCAGAGTTCGAATGAATATGTATTTCCACTTCCATCAAATGACGAAAAATAGGGTAAAACGGCATCCATTGTTATGTCTAGGATTCAAACTTATACCTGATGAAAATGTGAGCCTCAATACCTCTAGCGAACAAGCACTTTATCATCGACAACTGTGAGATCGTCTTGGACCCATTGGAGTCACAAACATCACCATCCTCATGAAGTTCTCTTATCATTGTCCATCGTCGCCTCTGGTAAGAGCGGGCGTCGATTTCAGGTGCGATTGAGATGCTCTAGTGCGCCCTGCACGTCCTTCGAAGGGAGGTGTTTGAGAGCGTTCAAAGAGAAGACGAGCGCTCTCAGCGCTGTTTGGCTCAGCTGACTCGTCAATACTTGAATGCGACACTCTCTAATGATAGAGGAAGAAACGCAATCAAATTTTTTTATTTTTGTATCTTTTGACATTTATTTTGTCGTTCTTATATCAACAGTACAAACTACAAGGCATCAGCAATAATTTAAATATCATTGTACGATTAAAACGTATCAGATATTAAATGCGTTTCGAATGGTATTTTCGCAGAATATTTCTACGTAAAATGAGATGTATTAATGATTCATAATTAGATACTGGATTCAAAAAAAGCATTTAGTTATGATCCTGATTTCAAAACCATAATTGACTAATTACAGTTAAAACAATTCCTCGTGTAAATATGATATTCACTAACAAAGTCAAAATACTCATTTTACCAAGCCTGATCGAGCTGATTTTGCAGATATATGGTAAACACAAATTTCAATTTGTTCTGGAACGAGATATCCATTCAACAAAATGTATATACTTCTATAATGAAAAATAAACACGAATATGACCATGAGTTTATTGATTCTTAAACGCAAACAGTATAAAGAGCTATTGAACAAACCCTTTGTAGTGCCAATCCTTCACCACCACACGGAAGTATTTCTGATAGTCTCTTTATTCCTTGTTTCTTCATTCTTTTTTGCTATCAAACCTGTTATTCTTAAGTTGAATTTCTCTCCTCTTACACTGTAATCTCCATTTGGTTGAAACTCGCTCTTTCCCAGGCGATATTACTTCCAGAGCGCGGGTGCCTCCCCTCTTGTAAGTTCTTCCGCGTCACCCTAATGCCTCGTGTTGTGTCCAATGCACCAAGTTAATATATTTTTTCTTTCTCCACAACATCTTTTCTTGAGGTTTTTTTGCCTGTGTATTTCATGTATTCAGCTTCTTTCATAGTTTTTCTTTTTTGAAGATAATATAAATGGTGACCGAGAAGTGCTGTCGTTGAATTAACTTGGTTTTCAAACGCGCGTTAATATTTTTGATTAGTAAATTAATGCTAATATAGTGTTCCTGTATATAAATAAACAAAATAATTATATTATTTTCATAATTAGATTTGAAATAGAATTTGTAGAAAGTAATATTACACATTCAAGCAAATGTAAGAACTGCATATAATGTAACGATGCGTACTTACATAGTTGCAACCAAGATATTACACATCAAAGAAGGTATTGTTTTGAAACAAAAAGTCAACTCTTGGCTAACTTTCGTCTTTTGGCAAGAGAAATACAGCAATTCCAACTGGAGGATGAAAAACGTCAGAGTATGACGAAAAGTCAGAAGAAGAATCACCTTAGAACGTCTGGCGAGGTCGTCCCCTTGGAGATGAGACTAAGATTAAAACTCAGCTGAAAAGAAGACGTTCCTTTCACGAGACAGCGGGTCGGAGTCGACACACGTTACAGATGTAGGGCTCTATTCCTGTTTCATTCCCGCTACAACGAACACACTCCTTGATTTCCCCTTTGGTTAAACTATCATTGCAACCCACTGAGCTGATATGGAAGACACTCCTTTCCTTCCGCTAGGATGCTTCCACTACAGTTTCGTCAGCTACGTTGTCTCTCATCACATATTTGGCTCGACATTTCTTCGATATTTTCATTTTTTGTAGAGATGTACGACAACGCTAGTTCAACACGTAGTAAAAATAAAGGAATTCATCACAACTGATTTTAGGTACTTTTTAGAAAATTCTGAAATAGATAATGTTTACTTTGCCTGTAAAACTTTATGTGTAAACAACAACTCATTTTTATTCCGCTTCTACATGATCGTTTTACAACAAATATTAAAAGATTTATATAACCGAGTGTGATTCTTTTCTTCAATCCTCATGTGATTTTGGCCATTTATTCCTCTGCACACAGACATATCGATTCGTTCTTTTTCCTCCTATTTCAATCGGATTCAATCGAAAGGTGATCAACAACAGCTGGATTTAAATGCAAGACGTCATCTCATTCAAGGAGATTTCTCGAACTTAACCCTAGACGCAGACATTCCGGTCTTGAAGCAGTTGCAAAGAACAGCGAAGTGAATGAGGCCAAATTCTAGAGTAATCTGAACTTTTCACTTGAAAGCTAAGGATTCATTCGAATTCAAAGGTCCTTTCAATCAACTGCTTCTACAAAGTTAGTTCTGAGTATATATCGTCTTTTAAGATTATCCTTAAATGACACATGGTTACAATGAAAACACAATAGTTTTCGTAAGAATAAATCCTTCATCGTTGACAACATATTTAGAGAGTAATTTCTCCAGATTAGCAGAAATGTATAATTTTAATCAATGTTAACGCATAACGCATAAATAAGCGTTTGTTTCATATTTTCCTTTATACTACAAACTGATATCAACCGAAATGGGAAAAAGTATTGTATATAACACTGAGATAGAATAATAAAGATGTCAACATCTCTACGGCAGCAATTAATGAGAGGTAACTGGAGAAACTTTCAAACATTATGTAGTTTGCGCAATACTGAAGAAATTTTTGCAACGTGCACTATTCGTTTGTGCTCCCTCTATATTGATCAGTCATAAAAATTACTAAAAGGAAAGTTGTCATTTTATTTTCTTTATCATTACACACAAAAGAGAGTTATATCAAAATGGTTTACATAATTCCTTATTTTATCTTCTATAATAGTTCCTTTTTATAAATTTAAAAGAATGCTAATGAGAAGACAGTGTTGGTAAAGTTCAAATTGAGCGTTTATCTTGCGTTTCGTTTCAGAAACGTAACTAGAAACTGTTTCAAGTACATGAAAAAATATCATATGTGAAGTTAAAACTAAAACAACAGTGCTTCGCATTACATTCAAAACTAATTTTCGAAACATTTCTCTTTCTTGCTGACTTAAAACACCTATTTCGCCTAGAATAAAAGAAATTAAAATAATTTGAAGAAGATTTGCGAATCCAAATATAGCGGTCCAATAAAAATTCTAATTTTGTCTACGAAACGCCGCATTTAGTCTTGCACAAAGTAATTACAATCGAACTAAAACTTTCCTTCTGACTTTCGCCCTTATTCCTACGGAGAAGTCGCCCAAGGGTGCCGTTCTGTGACGCCACTTCCTGTCCAATTACGTCTCCATGGCGACCGGAACAAGGAAGTCTAAGGAGTCTCTAATTGGTATTAAGACTGATAACTGTCGACCAGAGGACTCCGAATGCGTTGCGTGTCGCGTGTGTCGCGTTGACGTTGCACGAAAAGATATCGTCTGAGCTACGTACCGCTGCAATGGATATCCATTTATCGAAGATAAAAAGAGGAAAATGTCGAAGCAAAAACATGATACCATGAGACGTACTTCAGTGGTTTATGGTAAGATTACGGATCAACTGCGCTATTAAACATTAACTCCAAGTACAATTTCCTTTAGAAACTCGCATCGTGCAAGGAGTTGAAAGGTGGAAAGGAGGAGTTGCGGGTGTAGTTTTGAACCGCAGCTTCTTCTTTCACGTGCTTCGAAGAGCGGTATAAAGGTTATCGTCGTCGTCCTCTGCAGAAAACACCGAAGGGCCATCCCTCTCTCTACGACAGTGTGCAAGTTCCCCTTGGTCTGCCCCGAGTGCACTGTAAAACGCCGCACGACTTTTTCAGAGGGCGGGCGTCACAACGACGCCCCGACGTTAGGACAGGGTGGTCGTCGCGCGCGGCCACGAGGGTGTACGCAAGGAGAAGAAAAAGTGACGCTAGGGAGGCTGTGCTCAATGAGAGATCACCACACGAAGATGCGTCGTCGGTGAAACACACTTAGGAGTTGGTAAAGAGAGCAGTGTCTTTGGACACGGGGAACTCGAGAACAAGGAATAAGCAACTAAAACAGCACTTATTCGATATTATGTTAAAGTACTAATTTTTAACCTCATTTGATAACAAGGAAAAAGAAACAAATCTGAAAACTAGTGGTGCAAAACCATTGCACATACTCTCTCATATACGTTTCTCAGACTGAGCTAGAGCATTCTATTAGGAGAGGGATGATTTTCACAAGTTACTCAATATTTTGATCGTCTTCATTTTAACCAATTTAAAAAGTTTATTAAAGAAATATTTTACTATCATTTATATAAAAGAATCTCTAATATACAAATTATGTTTCTTCGTTTTTTGTGGGAGATAAGAACAGCAAGATTTATATTCTACCTCAAAATATATATTTATTAATAAATACAAAGATAAATATGATAGTATTAACGCGAGAACAAAGCCAGCAGACCCTAAATATTCTTATAAAATTTAATAAGGAACTAAGGAGTTAATTTTTTTGGAATTAGAAATTTTGAAATTATATGAATAAACACTAATCGTATATATTAAATATTTCGGTTAAATAGGTGATACTGTTTGTTTTATTTACTTCCTGTTATTACGTAACGCTCCTTATCTACCTCGACTAAGAATTTTGTAAGTGTTAAAACATTTTATTTAAAATATTACTATTTTTATCAATAGAAACTGCTATAAAGCATTGAATTTTAAAAAATCATGAAAAATAAACAAAAAGATTACACACACGTTACCATCCAAACAAAAAAATCACGTAACCAAGATAATTCTTCGAAAGATAAGTAATATTATAAAATAACACTCTCATGCACTGAATAATATACACAAACATTAAATATGACACACAGCATGAATAAGTTAATAAGAACATCCGGCAAAAGGAGCAGTGGACACATCTGATACATAAGCTTACACAGCCAAAAGATGCAGCGAATGAGAGAATACGAGAACGGTGTAGAGGTTGCGTGGGATGAAGATGCACGATACCTAGAGAAACATTAGATGCAGACATTCCTCTGTCCTCGTTTCAAAAGTAACGTATTAAAAGTAACATATACTCTTTGGATTCACCCCATTGGCAAAATTAAAAATATGGGCCGCACACGCACGCACACACACACANATATATATATATATATATATATATATATAACGAGTGCAATAATAAAATAAAACCCATTATTTAAAAATGTATATGACAAAGTACTGAACTAAAACATTTTTGTAGAGCTCAATACCAATAATTCAACTTCTTAGTGTCTTTTATTACAGATTTGAAAGCAAAATAATATTCAAAAAATTAATCAGAATATTAATTTATTCTACTTCTGCTTCATCGATGTTAAATAATATTCGTGAAATAGTAAACAAATGCGTATGAAAGAAAGAAAGAAAGAAAAAGAAAGAAAAAAAGAAAGAAGAAGAAGAAGAAAGAAAGAAAGAAACAGAAAGAAACAGAATGAAAGAAAAAGAAAGAAAGAAAGAAAGAAAGAAAGAAAGAAAGAAAGAAAGAAAGAAAGAAAGAAAGAAAGAAAGAAAGAAAGAAAGAAAGATAGAAAGAAAGAAAGAAAGAAAGAAAGAAAGAAAGAAAGAAAGAAAGAAAGAAAGAAAGAAAGAAAGAAAGAAAGAAAAGATTTCTTTCAAAACTTCTTTTATGTATTTATATGAGTGTAAATAAGAAATCAGCAGAGTGTTTCTTAGATAAAATGAAACCCAGATGTATAATAACCAACGAAATAACTAGTCAAGGCTTCATATTTTGATTTAATGATTAAGATTAGTGTAATAGTGTATCTAAGATTGGTTACAATTGTGACTTGTAAAGATGAAGTGTGTAATGGTACATGGGGCTTGCTCTGACATTGCCACTGGGTGCCGCAGAGTTACATTGAGACAGAGAGTGTGATTGGACATCTCTCTCGCTGGCAACATGTACATTTTTACGTGAACAGTGGTTCATAGAAATTTTGTGATAGTACTTGCTACGTGCTCATGAGCATTGTTACAAAAATTCTAAAGCTAACTCTAAAACGGTGTTCTTTATAAGGGTTTGATCGTTAAAATGTAGAACGTACATTAATACATTCTGAGTAGTTCGTAAACAGTTTATATCACTTAAACAACTTCAGTAAATTCATGCTTGTATGTGATATGACAAATGATATGAAGTTAATATGTTGACTCCACTCATTCAATTTTTATTACAAATTGTTTATGATCGTTCATTGAATATTTGTCAGTGAAAATCTGAGGAAACTGTATTATATTAGAATTGATAAAAGTTTCATGTCATAAAATATTCAATACACAATTTCCAATGATACTTTATTTTAAGATAAATCCTCAATTAACCTTAAGAATATAAACATTTACTTCACAATATAATTATTTATTAATTTTGTATGTGAATACTTAAAATATCAATTAAATTCTTGTTATGAACAGTACAACTACAATTCACAGTCGACTTAGATATTCGTTACAGAAACAAAAGGCATGACTGTATTTGTCATTTATTCTACTAAGAACAAAAAAGTTTAATTTAAATTGTATTTTTAGTTTTTTATTATGAAAAAATAAATCATTAATTCTTTAAGGGACAAATAAAAAAAATACTTGTTTTTCGTCATTGATGTACGTTGAATGTAAAAATAACTTGTTTTTCGTCATTCAAAATTGGACGAATAAAAGAATAACTTTTTATTTGTCATTTAAAGTTTGACGAATAAAATAATAACTTTTTAATCGTTATTTTTTATGAAGAATAACGAATGGTTTTTTCAATTTATCATCTTTTGTTCATAAGTATAATAATTTCGCCATCCCTGCTTAGAAAGAACGGGCAACGCAACCCGCATATCAAAGAAACATTGTTGGTTGCTCTGCACTAATTACGGATCATGCGTCATTACTCTTCGTTGTTGTTGTTGTTGTTATTATTATTATTATTATTATTATTATTATTATTATTATTATTATAAAAATGTATTAAGTTTAGTAATTTTTGTCTCAGTTGTTGTTGCTAAATTTTTATAATATTTTTTTAAAACTCCTTGTTAAACCGATGTAAAATTGTTGCAAAACTGGAAAATAAAGTTCAAATTCCAATTCAAAATAATAGTTTATTGACATACCATACACTTGTAGTACATTAATGGTTATAATAAGCATTAAAAACTAAATAATCTATGACAAATTCTTGTGAACTTAGATTTTTTATATACTAATTAACATTAATTATAAAATATATGTAAAAATTTGTTATACATTTACGTACATTAAATGAAAGAAATACGTTGTACTAACCATGTAAATATTTAATGTATGTAAATCGCTTTATGGATTTTGTACAGTACTTATGTTGAATTAATGTAAAATCTAAAAATATTTGTTTTTGTTAATTATGTAATTATGTATAATTTCAAGAAATAAATATCTATTATTATTAGTATTATTATTATTATGATCATGTAATTCTATCCTGTTTGAATTAAACCTATTTTTTAATAAAAGTTCTAATTCGTACATATTTTCAATGTTTAAATTTTTTTCTTCTGAGTACATTTTATTAATATTATTTACTTTATCTTTACTAAAGAATTTTATTGAATTATTCTGAAGTTATTGTAATATTATTATTTGAGAATTTGATGTGGATTGAGATTCCGTATCTTAAAACTGACTCGAATAATGCAAAATAAATAATTTTAAGTATCTGCTTTCGTGTAATTTCTTTTATGCTGTTCAGTCTCCATATATATATATATTCGAAGTTTCTTCGTTATATACAAAGCATGCTCCTTCCATAAAAAATTCTTATCTATAATTAATATTAAATATTTAAGATTATTTACTAATTATGTATTATCTGTACATTCGCAATTTTGTTAATGTTTGTGTATACAATTTGTGTTATGGAAGATTCTTTAGTATCAGTTCTCTTGGCATGTGACGTTGTGATATGTAATAATTTGGTTTTACTTTTATTGATTTTAAATCCTTTTTCTTGAGTCCAACTTTAAAACTTATCAAACTCATTTTGTAAAATATGTGATGCCATGTTTTGGTCTATGTTGAATGAAATGATTATGTTATCGTCTGCATAAATGAAGAATTTACATTTTTCAAACCATTCTTTAACATCATTTACATATATAATGTACATACAGCAGTGGTGCCAAATAACTTCCCTGGTAGGTGCCTTTATCTACTTTGATGCTGTCACTATAGTTTAACTTTGTACGATCGTTCACTTAGATAGCTTTTACATAATTTTAGTACGTTTCCTTTTATACCCATTTTTTCTAAAAGTTTACCCAATTTTTCATGATCAATCATATCTTATGCTTTTGACAAATCTACGGATAACATCATACTATGTTCACATTTATCTTATCTTGTGTTTATTAAATTAGCAAATTTGTCCAAAAGATTTACTGTACTTTTGTTAGTTTGATATGTAAATTGTTCATCTATGATGGTTTTGTATTATTCTATGTGATTTGTTAATTTGATCGAAATATATTTTTCAAAAATCTTTCCTATTGAATTTAAAATCGAAATTGGTCTATAGTTATCATAATTTAGAAAAGAACCTCCTTTATGAATTGGTCTTATAATTGTCTGCTTTAGATTACTCGCAAATTCTCCTATTTGTATACTATTATTAATTATATTTTTATTAGATGAATTAGTATGTTTGCATTTTCTTTATTATGTTCAATTTTTATATAATCTGTTCCTGGCGCTTTGTTGATGTCCATTTTCAAAATGATTCTTTTTATTTCCTCATTATCTACTTCTGGTAGTTTACTGAAAAGTTGCTTCCTGAATTATTTTTGTTGAATTACAGTTTTCTATATTACACTTATGTGATATCGTGTCAATTTGATTTTTGAAATTATGTGCGAAATTGTTACTTATATTTTTAATACTATTCGCTCTACCTAATTTATTTCTTACAATATTTCATCTCTGGTCAGCAATTCTCTGCGCAGTCGCTGTTATAGATGGAAATTTTTCCAGGAAAGTTTGATGCTATTTATCCCTAAAGGTTGTCCTCTCTGTCACGAGTTTAGTGATTTCTAAATGGGTACCCATTATAAATATATTGATCTCTTGAGTCCATTTCGTACGCACTCGATATTTCCCTGCTAAAGTGGTCTCAAGTAAAATGGGTTACCCCCCTGAGAAACAGTTTCAGCAGGTACACCTTCAGATGTTGGTTAGCAATCTTCATTTAAGGTTGAAGTAATTTCGGGTTCCCGGTGCCTGCCCGCCTGCTCAGCAAAGCACCACTAGAGGTTCGGATGCTGCCACGCCCTGCGGTAGCTCCAGGCTTGCCCCGGCGATCCCCAGCCTGCGGCATTATAATAATTCTATTCCATAATCATTTCTCTATGAAAGGGTGTTTGCTTTTTATTGCTACAGCCAGGTTTTCCCCAACCTTAAGGATCAGAGACTCCTCTGACCGAGTTATCATAACTTGGCGACAGGGTAAGGGAAAGTTAGACGAGGGTGGGAAGAAAAGGTTTCAAAAAAGGAAAGAAATATGGATAGTATTGGGATAAGGAGTCTGCCCTGCACCTAAGTGCAGTGATGGTACTTCCCAGGATGACTGTTGGGACAACAGTCTACCATCAAACTAATCAGATCCACCCCGGGTATTTAATGTTCCCGGTACTCACCCAAGGGCGTTCCCCTATGACCTGAGAAGGCGTCCGATAGGAGACTAGCGCCCACATGGGTTGTTATTATTATTATTATTACTATTATTATTATTATTTATATTCATGAACTTTTTTTCACATGTTGTTGGATTCAGGTAAAGTGCGGGTTATACCAAGCATCCTCACTTCAAACAATGTCACAATTTAAAAATCTTCTGACTATTCTACGGATGTTAAGGACGGATACTTTTTGTATTTTAGAAATATGTGTTTGGGGAGTTGAAACCGTTTGATTCTCAGATGCAGACTGCAGGGATGACTCGAGTGGTGGACAGGATTATGGGAACATCATATACACACTCCATATTCCATAAGCGAAGAATGTCTGTTTTAAAATCTTCATATTTTTTAATTTTATCGTTGTAAGTAGTTTGTATGTTGTGGGTGTCGGTTACTGTAATATCTATGGTAAGTATGATTTTCTTGAGTTTGTCTACAAGAATAATATCTGGTCTGTTGTGATGGATTGTCTTGTCGGTGAGGATTGATCTATCAAAATAAATTTTGTACCTCCTGATCTCTGAAATGGATTTTGGGAAGTACTTGCAGTACGGGACAGTGTCTTCTATTAGTCCATACTTCCCGCAGAGTTTCTGATGGATAATATTAGCAACGTGATTGTGTCTGTGGGTGAAATCTGTCTGTGCTAATAGAGTGCATCCTCCTGTGATGTGTTGGAGAGTTTCTGGTTTAATTTTGTATCTCCTACATTTGTCATCTGTTATGTCTTTGTCTTGCAATGTAAATTTTCTATAGTTTTTTGTGCTATTACTTGGTCTTGAATTGCCATGAGAAATCTCTCCGTTTTCGAGTATAGATCCCCTTTTTGTAAGCCAGGCGTTTGACGCAGCTTTGTCGACATGAGACTCATCTAGATTACGAAGATGTCTACCATTGGTTTAGATTTCCATTGGCTAATTCTCTGACTGATTTCAATGTTAATTTCATTTGGTTGTGGAGAGTGGTCTGCTAAATTTAAAGAAGTATATTTCATGTCAGCTGCACATATGGTCTTATAAAAGTTATATTCTTCCTTCCTCTCATGAATTATTATTATTATTTGTTGTACATTTGTTTTTTCTCTGTTCAAACAGGTAGTTGGAGCGGGTTTATACGCCAAGACGGAAGTAAAATTTAGTTTTAGTCGAGACTAAGAAATTTTCTAGATAGGTGACATGTTTGTAATATAACGGATTTCTGCATTTCTGGGGGTACATTTCGGGTCAATGTCAATTTTGAAAGATGCCCTTTCAGTGTTTTGGAAATGACTGCAGTTACTGAAATTATTAGGAGAATAATTAATACTTCATTTTGTTTTCAAGTCTTTTGAATTTTTGCCGTATGTGCCTGATATTTTTGAATTTTTTTTTCTTCTGTCTTTTTTAAATTGTTAGTGGAAGGAACAGCTACATCAATAATCAAAGTTTTTCTTTTAGATTTTTCTTAATCTTATGTCAGTCTTGTTATGATCTACTGTTCTGTCTGTAATGATTTGATTATTACATTATACAGTGACATTTCTATTTTCCAAGACAGGTGGTGGGTCGAATTTATAATAGGGGTAACTGTTTCAAAACAAGTTTTTAGCTAGCTGTTAGTCACTTGATTATGTCTGCAGGTGTAGTCTAGAGGATTGAATACTTGGCAACCCGAAATAATGTGATGGATTGTTTCATTGCCGGTGTGGTAAGCTTCATATAATTCATCGGCCATCTCACGGAGAAATTCTTTTCTTTAATATCTAGTTGGGATTGCTTTATCCTGTGTAGCACACTTAAACCCTTCAGTCTCTGCATGGAGTCAGTCGTGTTTCAGCCATAAAGTAGATTCTTCCCTATCAACATTGGCATCCTGCAGTGAATTTGGGAATTGTACATACAATTGTACATACAAGCCATTTTGCATCACGAGATTTTGTATAATTTATTGGTAGTTCAAAATTTTCCTATAACTTTAGGGGAGTGTAATCTTTATCTAAACGAACAAGTAACTGATGAAGAGGGTCGTGACTACTCTTGAAATAATTTCTTTGTTTTGTAATCTGCGAATGACAAAAATTTGCTACGTCTAACAACCCCCTTCCCACCATTATTATTATTAATAATATTATTGTTATTATTATTATTTGAATCCTTCAAGTACTTCTTATTTTACCACAAATATCCTATTCCTGTATTCAAATGAAACATTCGGAGTTTTGTTCATTGTTACCATAGCTACTTCCATATCATCAAAGCCCGCGGCTTGTCGTATGATCAAGGACACTTGTGGTAAAAGGAATACCTTGTATTGTGCACTGATCAAATGCAAAGAGACCAAGACTCATTAGGCTTCTATTATGCACGAACATGATGATAGATAGCTCTTAATGGTAGGATATGTAACGATGTGATTGATCTTCATCTAACTGCACTCTCTGAATAATGAAACGCAGGGAAGGTTAATGTGATCCCTACAAACTCGTCCCGAAAATGTGAAATCGATGACCACAGTTATTTCAAAATGTTCCTCATTTGATATTCAACATTAGATTACTTCGCATATACATTTAGTGAACTTTGAAAAATCGTACATTTCACTTTATTCCAAAGAATTATTACGATCACAATGGCACTTACTTTTTTTATATTCCAAAAAGTATAAAAAATATCCCCGTCTGAAAAAATGCTTTCTATATTTTAGAGAAGCTTTGGCAGACGAATGTAGGAGACAAAGAAATCACTATCACGTTTTTTGCAAGATTCAATTTCAGGATGTTAAAAATAAACTATGTGTTAATTATAATATATTAGCAAGTGATCTAACGTATACAAATATCATCTTAGAGTATTTTACACCATAATTTTAACATTTCTTAAATAATTTATTGCTTTTGGAGGAAAACGTTTAATTGTATAACTCATTTTCTACGTTGTTGAAATAAGTTGCGTGAAGTGTGCGATAAATGTGCATCAGCTTTGACTTTTTTGCGTGTTTTCTTATGCGCTTTTGAATTCAGAAGGACTTGCATAATTCTAAACAAGTGAAAAATCAAAAAATTCCAAATACTTCCTTTCACTTCATGAGACAAAAACTACATTATTGCAGATTAAAATTTGTTTCATCCAGGAAATAATGTATTTCTAAAACTTTTAACTTTAAATAAACAAATATAGAGAAATAATGTTATTAAACCACTGCTACCGAATTAAAAACGTACAGTACAGTAAAAACATTATGCTACAATACACAGAAATAATCTTATTAGTATACAGCAATGATAGAGTGTCGTGCGTAATAAAATAATCATTCTTGAAACATTGTGAAATAAATCTGAGACTTTTGTTTGTTTTTCGCCAATTAGCAGAGAACCTCAAGTTCAGCTACTTAGGAAGTACTTTCCTTGAGTCGAATAGTGGAAACAGAAATGGAAAGATGATCGTCGCTGCTTAACAACTCTTCTAGGAAAAATGAGACAATACTAGGTTGTTCTTTTAGCTGATAAAAACTACTACCAAACAATAAGTTCGATTTTACAAAAGGAGTTTGAATTGAAAGTTATATTAAAGCAGTAAATATTTCATCTGTGAAGCTATTGTTTTGGAAGAATGTGTGATATAGTTTTTTTGTCCTGAAACATTGGATGTCCTCTGCATAGGAGAGCAAATGCCACGGCAATGAAACGAAGTGTGTAGTATATATTCTGTGGCATGATTGTATCAAGAGTTGGTGCCTTCACATGTCAGCCTTCATAACGATTCGTTCTTCTCTTAGCTTTCGTCCAGATTGACTTAACGAACAGCGCGATAAGATCACTTCAAACGCAAGCAAAGCTGCGACCCAAAGACCGAGAATGTTCCGTCCTTCCTTCATTAATTCCCGAGTATTCTGCAGACGTGCTTTATAGATGGGATGTTTCCACGTAGCTAATACAATTTTGAAATTAATCAAAGCTGGGCAAGGAGAGTTCTAATTAAGACTCGTCTCTGAAACGTCGGTGACAGAAGGGAGGGACTCTTAAAAGGAAATTTATGCGGATCATATTAAATATCTAATGCAATCACTCATTAAGTATTTGAAGGCGCTTAGCCTACGATAATTTTTATATTACTGAATGTATTACTGTTCGCGCTTCCAGGAAACACATTTTCCCGGAAGTAATAAAAGTATGAAGAAGGGAGTAAATATACTAATTCAATTTAATTACAAAATTTTGTTTCTGAGAAATACGTACTTTTCTTTATTACGTTTTTAAAAATAGGAAAATCATATAGTACATTTTGTATAATATTTTACATGTTTGTTAATTAATCCGTCATTATGTTTCTACTTTTTTTTATTATGTTTTTAAAAATTGGAAAATCATATAGTACGTTTTGTATAATATTTTACATTTTTTGTTAATTAATCCATCATTACGCACTACTTGTCTTAAAATGAATTAATTCTTCAACAAATGTTTCCATGCACAAACTAGAGCAAGTGAAAACTTCCATTTATATTTAGATGATATTAAGCAAAAAATGATGCACATTTCGGAGATATCCACAAATAAAATGGAAAGAAATTAATTATCATAATAACAAAGTAAATTAGTAATAGTATAAGAGACCACCAAAATATGATGCACAGACTCTTTCTCTTGAGTAATAAAAACAGATAAACAAGCGGACGAAACAAGGGAACATATATTCTGTACTTCCTGCACGTTCACACGAACAACGACCAAACATTGCAATGCAACCAGCACATTCACGAAATAAACGCAAACATTTTCGTGTTAATGGCAGAATACACGAAATGATGAAAATTTATAACGCTCCATTCGTTGCGAGCTCTGTTGAGGCAGTGACATGTCGTTTGCAGCATTTGACATGCCGGATCACCACTGGTCGCCGCTGAGATCAGGACACTAGTAAATCGTAACTGAGGTTTGTCAGGTTCATGATAAAGAACATAGAATACCGAACCGGAAAATATACCGATTTATATCAATTATAATAAAAAATATCAACATAACTTTTGAACATATTAAAATAAAGAACCAGAACAACATGAAAAAAAAATTGGTCAATCTTTAAAACTCTATTTGATTTACGTTCACATATTGTAAGCCCAAGATATTCTCAATTTTGTACATAAAGTGTGTAACTGTTATTGGCTCTATTCTATCATCATTTTCACTCTTCAGTTTTAACTAAATTTATTTATAATGAATATAAGAGTTATATGTCATTGTAAATATGGAGTTACTCAGTGGGTAGAGCGGTAGTTGCTGACTGGATGTCTGACTACTGAGTCTGCTCAAAAATGGGTACCAGGATCTATTCTGTGGATAAAACGGTTGGAGCGAGATGCTGGTCCTGTCTCCTAGTGCCGAGGCCAAGAAATTGCGGAGCTCTACCATCCACGAATCCCTTTGGCACCTTCTGGGTCTGTTGTGGGATAGTTTGACTTTGACATTGTAAATATGATTGTATGTTATTGTAATTGTAACACAATAGTTCAATATGGTAGTCATTGTAATTATCTGTATTATGTATCGTGTCAATACACAGTAATTTAACTAAATATTCAAACGAAAGATATCACGTAATATAATGTAACACTACTGAATGACCTAAATTGTCTACAGTAGTGTTGCAAAATTTGTATGACTTGCTCCTGTAACAATATATTTCCCTTTTTATAAATCATGTTATAACATACAATAAGTTTTATAAATGAAATATAGAACCAACACAAAAAATTTATAAGCATCCAAAGCAATATTTTCCTTAAAGACGTATGAATATCCTCCAGTCTGCTCCGTCAATACGGTCTTTCCCTTCGGCTGCCGTCGTTACATGACGGTGGGCAGGGCACAGAAATCGCCGGATAAGGCTACTTTTAATGGACTCTATTCCTGCAAATACGGTCTGCGAGCGTGTCGAGTTGAAATGAAACATGCCATTACTAATTTTATGGAGCGTAAGACGTCTTTCACAGAGAAAGATACCACATCACTTCATACATTCTACGGCAAGGAACCTTCGCCTTGACTCTGAACAGCTTGGGTCGTCTCGAATGATGGAGAGAGGTTGGGAGATGAATTTTATGTTTATAAGGTGTTACATTATTCATGGTGCTACAACAGGACTAGTTGTCTGTGCGCAAATGCGATTTGACGGCGACCCAGTAAAATGACGCGCTGCGGGGACGTATCGACAATGATGCTCGCGGCGGAAGCTAGTCGTACATATCGTGGCACAGGAGCATTCTTAGCTAGGAAAGATATGGAAGGGCTGAAGGTTTCCTTTTCGGTGGGAGAGGTGGGGGGAGGAACCCCCTGGGGAATGAAGAAAAGGGGGAAGTTGAGTGACTTGTGTTTTATTTATGGAGCGTGGTTAATGGTCGCAGAGGCTTGAACTTAGAGCCTTGAAGAGGTCGTAAAGCGCTCTTCATGGTGCTTCGTCGTACACAGTGGGGAGGTGTTCGACAGGAATCGATCGTATCTCAAAAAAACTTGCTTACATTGCTATTGCTTGTGTTGCTTCTACTTTGGATCGTTATTTCACACTTCTATATAACACGAAACGAGAGAATTCATTAGTTAGTCTCGAAGTTCTCACAAGCAAGTACTCCAGAATTGAAAAATGTTACAAACACCCAGGTTATTTTGTTATGTGATCAATCTTCTTACTTACGTACAGGTCTCAACAAGAAATAATCTCCTGAATATTTCCATTTGTGGAGAACTATTTCTTGTATCATCTATACCCCCCCAGGGGACTTACATCTAGTAAGTACACGTTTGGCAAACACGGGGCCCCCAGCTGAGTCTGGCATTACTCCCACTTACTTGTGCCATGCTCCTTCCTTTCTCTTTCCTGACCTCCCTTGGTCACCTCTTGTTCTTTTCGATCCCGACGCCATTAGGGCTAGGGTATCTTTCATTTTCCTCATTCCTCTCATTTTTTGTTCTACCCCTCATTTTTTGTCCCCCCTTATTCTTTGTCCCCCCTCATGTTATGTACCCCCCTTATTTTAGCCCCCCCTCCATTTGATGTATGTTATGAGATATGTTTTGGTGTGTTGTAGATCAGGAGGGTTTTAGTGGGTAGGGTTGAATCATTCGACGAGTCCCACACGCGGGGAGTCATGTTGGCTCCCCCTAGTGCGTAACTGCATTTTCCCTATCTGTACAAGTTTTTCGGGCTCCAATGACCTTTGATGTCGACATGAGCCGTAAAGCCCCACAAAAAAATCATCTGTATTATGAATTTTCTCACAGTATCAATCAAAATCGTTAATGGTTCTTAGGAACGGTCACATCTTGGCTTCAAAGAAACATCGATGAAGAATGTTCTTAACTGTTGAACTGTCTTAGTCATAACTTAAAAAAATACACATCATAAATAACCTAATCAATGAAAATGACCATCGTTACTTGCTGAAAATATAATAATATCATCACTTAAATGCAAACAACATATTTCAAAATTTAATGTAAAAAAATAAAATGTGCTGGTGGATTAATAATTGAGATATCATGTTGTAACATATCAGCTCTTCTTTCTATAAGTAAAGTTCTCCGGTAAAGGGATGGTGAAATAACCAGTAAACCTATTAATTTTTTAACTACATATGTTTATACATTCGTTGCTTCAGAGAGAAATGTAATTAACAGTGACCACAAGACGCATTTTTATCTCTGCAGTCGTGAGCAAAATGGCCGTGTCGCTGGCACCCGTAGCAGCGTGTTGGCTTTATGTGTTCTGCATAACGGTACAACCGCATACAACATACATACGTTTGTGTTTCCCTATCACATAAAATATCTTCCCACTTACCTCTAGTACCCAATGTTTCTGTTTCCACTCTCTTCGACCAATTCGTCTTACGACAGTAGTATCAGCCGCAGTTCCTTCTATTTCTCCTCCATCCAAATTTTGTGTTATGTCCTGTATAAAGTCTTCCTCCTCAACTCCATCATCCACACTAAATAAAATCAATTTCGGACGCTCCCTTTTTACTTCCTTCTCCTGGAGATCGTCACAGTCAGCGATAACTCGTCTGATGGTTTCTATATCTTTATCCCCCTCAACAGCAACCAGGAGATCGTCCTCACCAGCTTCCTGACACATATTCACATTAATCTTCATTTGACTGTCCTCTACCATTTTTCTTACCTCGCTTCCAACGGCATAAGGCTCATCTTTGTTCCTCTTCTGCAAAGCTATCACCATTTCCCATACACTTCCCTTTTGACTGCCATTTGACTGCCATTAGCTACCTTTAACTCAGTTTTCTGTAATCTTTCCCCCTCCCTTTACTGTATAATTCTTTCAAGTCCTTCAAATCATGTCCAATTGTGCCTAATATATCTGCTCGTGTCTGGTGCAAACCTCCTAATAATTTTCCTTGAATTTTTTTCGAACTTCTCTCCCATGTCAAGATGCATAAATCCAATATCATCCAGTACTTCCCCAATAACATAAGTCACCTTGTCCATTTTTTCTACATAAAGCTCAAATTGTCTTGAAGAATCTAGATCACAAATTTTCTGTCTTTTTTCTTCAATATACACCTCCCTTTTATGTGCAAGTGTGTTAATTTTCCTCGTATATCGCATAGGTCGTTCTTAACATCTAATATGTCCTTCACCGTTTTTATGCGAGATTTTAAATTCACATTTTCTTTATACAGAGTTACCATGTCTCCCCACAATTGCATGATCCCATCTCTCAGAAACGACTGAACTTCCCCAGCAGTCTTCAGAAATTTTACCCTATTTATTGTTTGAATTATCTTTTCATATTTTTTTCTCCGCTTTTAAAAATTCCAAACTTTTGTATTCTGAACTACCATCCTCAACAGGCACCGATCATCTTTTTCGCGTACCTCTCCCTGCACACTTCAGTTCATATTTATCTAACATTTCATCTCTCAACCCACTAACCTGACTATGTCGGCCAGGAGTCTTTTGTAGGTATTTCATCTCGTTTCTCGTTCTCTACAGTTCCTCATCACTATCTTTTCTTTTGGACGGTAAATACTTCAAGGACTTCCGTTGGGAACGGCATGTGCTATACATCACTCTATTCGTTTCCTGTCTTCATCATCCATGTCTTACGTTTTTATTTGAAGTTTCAGGTCGATCAGTCCGGTAGATTCCTTATTTTAAATCTCGTAAGTACGTAAACATCACAACAACTGCATACGTACGTGATTAGTTTTTATTTCAAAACTAATACATAAGGAACCTCATCTTCTCCAAAATTTATTAGAAATTCTTCCAAAAAAAGAAAAACTATTTTAGTACGAATAACATTTTAATACGTATGACATGCACATAAGTCTAATTAACTCGTAGTAACGCCATGAAAAGAACACAAACGCTAATACACAAAAACATAAACACAAACACTATAAATCATTTGTCTCTCTCTCAAGGGACCAAATATCGCCAAAATTGGTTCTCTCACTTCCCGAAACTTCTTCTTCCTTCCGATTTACGATTCTGTGCATTAGTGAGTTAATTTCTCGGTTTTGGGGACTGAAAAGACGGAGCGATATAAGTGCACGTATTGACACGTTAGCAATCAATCAACCACAGATAAGGTATGCAATGAGGTGTGCTCCGTGTTTTGCATATATGCATATAGTGAAACCTTTTTTATGTGGTACTACCAGTCAAAATGTACTTGAAGTAGAAACAGAACTACTTATCAAAACGACCACGATATATAATAAATAAATAAATAAACAGATTGTCAAAAAACAGTACAAACTGCGTATGATCACGTGGAGAACAATAAACTAATTTACTAATAATATGAACATCTCTGCCCAGAAATATTAACATACAGGTAACTCGATTGTAACAACGAGCGTTACACTGCGTAGCAAATAATTTTATATCGAAAGAAAAAGTCGATATATCGGGATTATTATGCGAAATAATGACAAACTTGCATATATTGTTTAACGGTAGCTACTTATGATATTAACTTGCAATAAAAATTAATTTGCTTTAGACAAATGTCGGTATAAACAAAATTAACAAATATACTGCCATAAACATATTTATAGCCAAGAGCATAAAATATATGATAATAAGAACTATTTATATATTTTGTATGCATTAACAAGTAATTTTCAACTTAAAGAAGTAAATAATTAGTCTGAAATTGAGTATTGTATGAAATATTATTATCAAACAATGGTTGTCACAAAACTCCAAAAACAATAAATACAGATCGACAATTGGCATACGAATTACTATCTAAATTATCTCATACATCTTTTACTGCTTCTTGAGAAAAAAATGTAATTAAATATCCTTGAAGAAGATAGGAATGGAGATATCAAATAAATATCATTTATATTATATATATATATATATATATATATTGTGGCAGAACGAAACTTCACTTCTAAAAAATATATATTATTTTAAAATTTGGGCGCCTCGGCTATCTTTTCTCAGGGTTCCACAATGATTACTGGGTTCGATTTTTTTGAACGAAGGAAAGGACCATGCAATGGTTCCACTTAAGGAAAACGCTAACAAATAAATCCATTTAATTCAATTACTGTTTTTAATCACTACAACACCCCTCATGTTGGTTTCCCCCAAAAGACACAAACACAAATGGTAATCAAACATTCATATTAACACTAACGCCGAAGTGACGTCATTCCCACCAAAAAAACAAATTAAATACACCGGCTTTAACCAAGTATTTTCTAGTTGACTATTTAATCTACCTTTCTCATAACAATAATATTTCACTGAATTTAACTACAATCCGATTTGATCAACAATTAAACATACTTTTCTTTCAAACAAAGGTTATACACTGAATTTAATCCTCATCTCCTCTAATTAACAATCTAATCCTCCTTTCTCTTAACAATAACAATTCACTGAATTTAACTACAATCCGATCTGATCAACAATTAAACATACTTTTCTTTCAAACAAAGGTTATACACAGAATTTAATCCTGATCTTATTTAATTAACAATTTAGTCTACCTTCCTCTTAACAATAACAATTCACTGAATTTATACATGGCATAATTCTGTTAGCAAATGAGATCAGACATGGCACTGATTTAGTCCAGAGTTCGTGCTCTTTTTTATAACTGATGCCAATTACTCCATGACGCGCAAGCGCAATACGATGTTGGTTTAAACATTTACCAACAATCGCACAATACCTCACAAGATGACAGACTAGGCAGGCCGTAGAGTAGGGTCCTCGCAGAGGTCAGCACGGCTCCAGTCTCGGGCATCTACTAACGGCGTCGATCAGCGGCGACTACCCCAAAAGTTGCCCTATTCGTTTTCTGCGTAATCGGCTCCTCCGAACACAGCGTCTGCATTTACAATGTCCATTCGAATAACCACTCGAAAATAGTTCGGGCGTGGTTGGGATCGAGGTTAGCTTATTTACTCGTCCCGATGATCAAATGAAGATCGACAATTAAATCTCGAACGCAAAATAAACATCTGACGAAACATGAGCTATGAAAAAATCTGAGCAGTAATGAGCTATCTAAGCGACATCTGACCAAACACGTATATCAGCAACTTCTGAAAAACATCAATGATCTAAACATTCGCGATCTGAGCAACATCTGAGAAACATTTCAGAGCGACATCAGCGAAACATATCGCTATCTAAGCAGTATGAGCGCGATCTGAAACACAAGTGAGCTACATCAGCGAAACATAAGTCTGCTATCTGAGCGATGTCTGACGAAACATGTATATGAGAAACATATCGCTATCTAAGCAGTATGAGCGCGATCTGAGACACAAGTGAGCCGTAAGTGAGACTGAAATTTCGTTTGCCATTCCTTAAATGGTATTGCACCCCACCCTTGCATACTTTTCCCCAAAAAAATCTTCAAAATTTTCAATCCCACGTGACCGAAACTTTCAATGCCAAAACGATTCCCCCTTCTTACGCCTCGATTCTGATTGGGAAATTTTTAAAAGGCTTCAAATAATTTCTAACGTTTTCTTGCAACGACGTTTTACTTCCAACGATCTTTCAAACAAGCTAGCTCTTGTTTCGACCCTTCGCCCATCTGGGTTTATTTGGTCGGGTTGGGTCGCCTTCCCCATCCCCTCGCAAACTTGCTATTTCTAAAAAGTTGTAAATTTTCTCTGACGCCAAAGGAACCGACAGAGGCCCGCGCCGAACCCAGATGCGA
>NNCF01129130.1:331878-350740 GCA_002313205.1 Laupala kohalensis | reverse complement strand
TGAATGTTTTGTCTGTATTAACGAATAAATACTTCAAGTAAATAATTTATCAGAAAGACATTATTTATCAACTGTATCATAATAGAATTAATCAACTTTCCAGATGACAGCGAGGAATTTTACCATTTATTGTAGTCAAGAACTTATAAAAATTTGGGTCCTGAGAGCACAAAAAAAGAGAACAGAATCTTGTAAATGTGGTTCATATATTAAGTAATATGAGTTACTATGCTACATAAAAAAATTAAACTTTACGAGTATAAATTCAAAATTAATTTATGATTAAATAATTTATTATTAAAATAATAACTATTTCGGATCAATATGCACTTAAAACCGTCGAAATGTGCACATAAAATCCACTAAATATGCTTTCCCCTATGAATGTGTTTCAATGTACAACAAAAATCCTTAAAATAAGCACTTTCATTTTATATTCAGATATGAAGAAATATCATTGGAAAAGCTCTACGTACGTAGTTATATAAAATAAATCTCATAATCTATCTGCAGGTGTAATAAATTATAAAATAACTTTTAATACGAATGTAAAGGAATTTTTTCTGACAAAAAGCTAGAATAGCCATTAAATATATGCATTAATAATCATAATGACACAATTAATATATATAAGCGTACTCTGCATATATACAATTTTCTACTGATTTTCGGTATTAAGTATTTATTCGTTTAAATATATATTCACATAGTTGTATAATCCTGATGAATTGTCGTTGCTATACTAATTGGAAGAAAAATTTACTCATGTTGTGTTTTTCTTTCATTGGTGTTTTAGGGCTCTCCAACATCTGGGTCATTAGAGTGGTAATTCATGTTGTGAATTACCAATATTTAGAGAGAATGACAGTCCGACCCGGGTAATTAAGTTGAAAATCATGGTTACGGAGTTTGTATTATACATGGTCAAGTGTTTTATTACATAGTAACGGGTTTGCATCACAGAGATCAGTGGTATGCATAGGCTACCAACCAGTACCTGTTAGATAAAGTTAATTCAAAATTTGTGATAGAAAATGAAAAGATTGACTTTGAAGCGTATAAAATTTCCAACCTTATGGAAATTTCTCTTTAGTACCCTGCACTATATCTTATTACGCTAAATCACCGCACATTATATATCGCATTATACATCGCATTTTTTTAATTATAGAACCCTGACTTCTAAGAGCCGTAGAGAGCACAAAAAGTCATAGAGGAAAATTTAACACTATTAAATTTGTAATTTTGTTCTGCATTTACGTAAGTGAAAAATTTTGTTTTCTGAGTGAATATTAATTTATTGAAACATTAAATGTTTGAAAAAAAACGTGATTTTTTTACTGTTGTTGCCAATACGTCGAATTTATTATTGTTTTATAAAATAAACTAATGGAGCAAAAAATAATTCTTATTCAACGAATTATCACTGTTGTATTTGTGACAACATTTTTTAATTTCAAGCTTCTACTTGCAAAAAAATAATGAATTATCACTATTTTTCAAAAACACTGCTAAAATTGACTAGACTCATTTTTAAGAAATAAAACTTATATTGTCACTCTCAGAAGAATGTCGTAATTATGTTATAATTGAAGAAAAACGTTTAAAACTATTTTCTCAACCTCCACCACGTGAAAAATAAAACCATGTTCTGTAAAATCGGGCAGCAGTAGGCGCGTTTTAACCGATTCAGTTACAGCTGGCGAAATTATACCGTCTGTGCAGTGATACGCGCGGCAATATCACCCGTGACTGTAAAGCATCGCTGACTTCTAATTGAAAACATGGTTATATTAGAAAGACTTTAATAAACATAATAAATTGAGAAAAACCAGTGCCATGATAATGAATGCGCACTGAAGACGCTAAGCACTAGTGCCATTTCAAAGTCCTTATGTAAAAATAATGTTTAACTACACACATGACATACTCTACATACTGTGATTTTAAAGTATTTTGATGTTTTGAATAAACGAAGTTTAGAAAAATAAATTTAAATGTATTATTTAATAGAAATTTAAAGATATTCTTAATATAGTTTTTAAATTATTTCCTACTATTAATTAAACTCGTGGATTTATGTAGATTATTAATATGGATTTATAGTTTTATTACTGTACAATGTTTCCTTATGATTATTAAAGTTTTATTAATAATTATTATGGCATAACTTTATTTTATGTGTGTATACATAAATTTATTGTTCTTATTACAATTTTTTTCATTGACGATAATAATGATAATAAAACTACTAAAACACGACTCATTTTGACAACTAACATAGGATTTACCATTCTCGTTCTCATACGCAATTTGACTGCTTTCTGACATATTGTACTTAATCAACCTCAAGATCGTTGAAATGAATTACTCTCCTCGTATGCAACGAATACATCCAAATATTCGCAGAAGCGGCTAAACTCGATAGAAAACCAGACAACAATCTGAACGTTACGACACCTTTGAACACACTGACTGCACTGGTTTTCCAGTTTCGACATCCATAATGATAGATGAAGAAGCCAAGAATTAGCACTTCACGATCAGAAATGAATTTCAACTACGATAGGTCATTCGCCATACAAGGACGTTGCGGTGCAGATGGCTTTCAACGCATCAACCCAGTGCGAAGCTTGCGGTGACCTTGACAACTGGGGTTGACAGGATCGCCTGTACCTGTTCTCCTGCATCCCTGACAATATTACAATAACTTTCTCACGTTAATTCAACTGTAACCATTGCCAAGCAAGTAAGATTTTAATCTCACTCGGTTTCACATTATTCTCTCTTACACTGTTTTTAAATTTAATATTATCAATATTCTTTAAAAGAATATAACAATTAAAATCCCTAAAACATTATAATAAACAAAATATATCGTTATAAATATATTGGTCAAAAATATCGATAAATCGAAAGAACAATATGATGATATATCGATATTTTTTCAACATCACTGTTTCACTCATAAATCAATATTTGTTTCAGACGGAAAAGAACTATAAAATTGACTCGATAAGGATTATTACTCGTATTTAATGTATGATAGAGTAAGGAAATAAGTATACATAAGTAATTACTCAAGTAATGATAGACTAACATTTTACGAACATTTTGTATTTTATTCGACGAATCTCACTTGATAATTTATTGGAAGTGGTTATTAGAAAATATTGACATAGAACCAAATATGAGATAAAATTTTATAATCATCAATAAGGACATTCAATTATTTTAGTCCAATTCCCGATTATCACAAATTTTCCCCCTATTCGTCCCTACGTAAACCTCATAGCGACCGCAAGACCTGAGGCAAATGGGTGCATAATCATACTATCTTCGGCAAGCGCTGTTTGAAAGTGGCTCTAGAGTTGGGGTCGTGTTGGACAGGAGCCGTCAGGAGAGGGTGACGCCGCCGCCGCTACCTACAAGGGCGGGAGAAGGGGTGAGATCGAGACCCAGTGGAGCGCACATAGCGGAGCAAAGCCCTCACCATGCGACGACAAGAGGAGGGGAACAGTTTAATCAAGCAGAGAACGAAAGTCTCTCTCACAAGTTGGCCATTGTTGCCACATGGCGCCGATTGCCTACCGCCTTCGTCGCCTCCTCTGGCGTGACGTGGCGCTCCACAGCAAGGGAGCGAACACGTTCACAAGAAGCACAAGAGGCAAGAAGCGAAGATGCGGAAGAGAAATTTGTGAGTGGTGGAGATCGATGACATCTTTGTATAACGAATATGTAACTTACAAAGGGAACATACGATCACACAAGAGAGGAAAGATGACTTTGGAGCCAGTAGAAAAGAATATCATTGCATGAAATAAGTCTTCTGTAGAAATAAATTTTATGCTTCAATAAAAATGGACAAAATCTCTGATTACAGAAATTTGACTACTTATTATCTTATTCAAGTTTTTGAATTTCTTTATGTTCTTCTGGGTCATAGTAGATCGCACTACATTTATTTAGCTTACTACGCTGCAAACTGATCTATATCTTAACTCTCCGTTTTTTGTTTTATCGATACTCAATGGGAAAAGTTATCAACATTCAGTTATCTAATAATCAGATCAAGATATTTTTACTGGACAGAAATTTTTACTCCCTAGGATATTGTAATAGCAGCAACCGAGTAAAAATGTTTTGAAATACTATAATGATTTGAAATATTATTGCTCTACTACATTTCCTTTAACCATGTTAATTTTATTGAAACAAACAAAATAATCTTATTTATTCAATTCCGCGATCCTAATTTTTGTAATTCGTTATACTATCATTTGGCGAATTTTCACCCTGATTGGTATAAATTCATATGGCAGATGCGAATGAAATCATAATCTATTAATAAAGTAAACAAAGAAATTTTAATGTATGAATTTTTTCATTGAGATAATTTGACAGCGTCAATATACACTGACGTGTCTTGAAAAATATAATTCTACTACATTTTAATGAACTGTATGTAAATAGGTAAGTAACAATGTGAGTAAGTAAGTAGGTAAATAAGTAAGTAAGAAATTTATTTTGCCAAAGTCACGTCACGTACATGATATACATTATAAGAGAAATACATATGATAAAGTATATACACATACAACAATTGTTTCTAAGATTTTGTGATTTCGATTAGATACCTCAGTAACTATCAGATATGTTGAGGTTACAAAATAGAAATATTTAAATACTCAAGTTTTTCAATATATTTGCAGAGATAGGAAACATAAGCTCTATCTTAAAAAATAATTTTCATTTGAAACAAAATTGTTAAATTTCAATTGTAAATTATTGTAAATTTCAATTGTAAATTATTGTAATAAAATACATTTCATTTTTTCTTATTTTTTATTTTTACTTAACCTATAGTCAAGTATAGACCTATAGTCACCTATACATCTACCTCATCCCCTGCAGCGCACTTACGTTAGATTCACGTTCGGACGATGCAGATGAGATACTGATTGGAATGTCCAACATGTCTAACGTCTTTCACCGACGAATTTCGACATAATTTTAAGTATAGTCTCTGTTTTTAAGTTCTTCCTAGAGTGTTGTTATAGTTTTCGCTCTACTAATGTCAAAGTAGTTTAGTAAAGAATTTTAAAGATGTGTATAAATAGAAATGTTCAAAAACTTCATAAAACGGTTTTGGTAAGACAACGCGAATTAAGGATTTCAACATACATGAATACACCCTTCAATTTGCAAAATATAGGCCCTCTCCAATATAAAAGATACCATACAATCTACATATAAATGCATAATACGAACATTTCCCAACATTTTCAATAAGGAAACTGAATTGAGTTTTACTTTCATGATATTTCACGAATAATTTTTGACATCATTTTAAGTATAGTCATTAAATTACGAATTTGTGTAAATATAACATGTTCTTAAATTAGAGTGAATTCTACTGTATGTATTAGGAATAGGTTTTTCAAATTTGGTGACGAATTTTCATAAGTTTGGTAGAATCATTGATAACTGGGAGAGCTGTGATGTATTGTTTAAACAAAATTGACATGATTTTTAACTTCACAAAAGTGATTTAAAAATAAATTTTTCACAGGGAGACTTGAACTAAGGATATTTCAATTTCCTGGTTGGCGTGTTATTAGTACTACAAAAGGGAACCTCAAATATCCTGCGACATTAATATTACCAACGTAGACCTGTATGTTACAGTAATTTATTTATTGATTTGTAATTTTTTCGGAAAAGAATCTTAAATATATAAATCAACATTATATTATTTTCCTCGTAGCAGTTACTTTATTGAAGATGCACATTTAGAATTTTTTATTATTCGTCACTTGACTTTCACTTCTACATGGACGCTCAACGTAAAAAATAAATGGTTATCAATTATTTGTAATCCATAACGCATTGATTTTCTAATATCAAAAAGTGTTAAAGAATCGTACACGGAAACTAAACTATGTCAGATCACTTTTTCATTCCAAATTAAAACTAATTTGTAAATTGTTAAAACTGTTTTAAGAAGAAAAATTATGGGAATATACGAACATAGTACAATTACTGATAGGTCATTAGTAGTGGAAAGGTTTGTTCGAATGACAGGAAGAGAATAGTCAGCGTCACGTGACCACGTAAGACGACCGTCGTAGAAACGCTGTTCCCTAGAGTCCTACCCCTGCACAACTGCCGCCGCTCCGCTAATTTCCACGCAGGCAGGCAACTCCACCCCGCGCATCGCCGCTTGTGCCAACGTGGTTGCTCTCTCCTCGTAACGGTTGGCACTTGCTGCCGGGCACGTCCTCCGATGCAGTCGCAGCCAGCGCGGCGGAGTGAGGACGTGCTTACGTGCTTGGCCAACGCGCCAAAGCAGCGGTCGGCACAAACTGCGTGAAGACGAGGCAAGGGGAGCAAGGAGAATGGTAGCACCAACTCGTGTATTACCTTGTCGCGATAGCCAAGATTAACACTTGTCGGAGTGCACGAGAAACTTGGGATTATTCTTATTCATCCTCTCTTCATTGTTACATACTAATTAAGAGAAATTTTCTCGCTTCAAGAAAGGATTTGGACATTTTATTTGCGATTCACTTATCACTCTGTTCCATGTTTGTTCGAACGATAACATCACAGTTTATTTCCCAATAAGTGATTTCATTTGTGAATGACCGTGAAATTCCCTTTCAAATATATTTTCTAATATATCATAAATACGAATGTAGTATATATTTTCGAGATCATTACATACTCCGTATCAGATAAAGGTAAATGAGTGAAGAACACCGAGCCGCTGCATATCTTGATTGATAATGATCATAGAGTGTAATTACATATTATGAGTGCGCGTACTACAAAATGATAAGGACAGCAATAATAGCGGGAATACAAAAACAATGTAATGTAAATAGAAAGAATGTACTAATGCACAATAGTGAATGTACGTTGTGAGGATGAGTTCGTTTATTTACGTTTTATAGAGGAAAAGATTGACTTTTGAGAAACAAGTTACATAATAAAATATCAATATAGAGATATCATGTATTATCAGGTTAGAGACATTTAGAAGGGTAACATCGTGCACCGAAAAAGAACTTTCTTTAATATTTAGTATCCCGAATCAAGAGTTATGATGGGAATACTATAGTTATTTGCAAATTAGCCACACGAAGTTACATATAAAGTAATGTGACTTGAAATTTACATTAACTTCATTTTTAGGTAAAATAATATTTTTAATTAATAATTTATTGATAATAACGAAGCGACTTTTGCTTAGTTTCTGAAATAGCATCCCTTGTTTTCTCTATGGACAGTAATAAATCAAGTTGTTGAATATTCATTTCATAGGAGTTAATTAATACTACTATCTTCCAATTGATGGACTATTCAAAACGAATTTTTCATTTTTTGTCAATGAACTTACTCTACACTAGTTTCGTTTAAATGTGTTATTCTCTTTTTCCCTCACCCCTTCCGCAAAAGCCACCCCTTTCATGGATTGCTCTTTCCTTTTTATTTCATGTCTTTTGAAGCATTTGGCTGAAGGCGAGGCGACTTATGCCTTGTTGCGCAAGTCGCTGTTCAATTATTCAAACTTAATCTGCGCCAAGTACGACGCGGCGCGTGAAACACACTCTTTCGGGTAACGGGAACCTCCTTCCAAACCCCGCTTCCCTCCTCCTATATCACCAAATGATGGAATGTACTAGTGGGAAATTAGAATCCAAGTCGGATCCAAGTTTTCGTTGAGGGAGTGCAGCTGCCTTCTGTCAAATTCATTACGACGTCCTGACGGTCGCCGCTGCCATGTGGAGCAGCAGCGTCGCTCGCTCGTTGAGAACTGTGAGCGTCGCGCCGCCGCACCGCCGCGCCGTATCCACAGAGTTAATGCGGAATTTGCTCTCGTGCAAGACTTGCGAATACCGATGAAAGTTTTACTGCATTCACAGAGAGATGTGGAGGTGGGACGCGTTTACTGTCCCATACAACATGGAGATCGCGCGCTTCGAACTTCGACGTAACTCACGTGACGTCAGTGACGAAAAGATGTTATTTGGTGACAGTGAGAAAGAGGAATAGAAAATAACATGCTCTTCGAATATTATCGTGGTTTTTCGTCCTCTTTTTCACTCTATGAAAACCGACGAAGAAAATAGTTTATGTTTGCATGCAGCCATGTTCGAAATTCAATACCATTCTTGGTGGGTGCCCTCGCTTATCTCTATCTTGCAGGCTGGAGGTAATAAAATCAAGCAGTCACTCTCTTTTATGGGATATTACGTCCAGGAGGGAGTTTATGGGTTGATACTTTATATGCGGGCGCGGCGCGTACACGCTGATAAGCCGGGGCTACCTCAGGCTTGGGCGGTTTTAAAGTGATGAAAGGTTTACCAGCGTCCATTCGAATTGCGATCTCTTGTCAAAATCGAAAGCACCTTACATCGATTTTGTAGTTTAATATACATTTGCATAAGCAAAGATTAATTTATAACAGTTTACAAGGGAACAGAATTGATGGCGAGATATGTATGCGGATATATAGTACATAAAGCATGTATGTATACTTCATGGGAAACGTTGCAGAACAAGGGATTTGATCAATACGCGAGACAGTTACCTGACAACGTAAATATTATAAACAGAAGTTTTATAAGTTTTAGAACATTTATGTTTCAGTACTCAGTATTTTGAGTTCAATATTTTTAAAATGGTGTTAAATAGCACTTTAATTAATATCAAAACTTTGCATGTATATTTCGAAATATTCACAAAGCAATTCATCTTTGATATAAAGGAACAGCAGAAAGTATATTTATTTTAAGAATAGTCATGAAATATTTTTGGTTTAAGTTAACGGAAAATATATTTTCAAAAGGGAATACAGACTATGAAAAGTATAACAAAATGAATTATTTAGATTTTTTCTTACTTACATGTTTGCATTAATTTTCATAACAATTACCACAAATTAAAACGTGCCAAGGAAGCACTTTTGTTATGGACCACATTGAATTTTACACAAAGACATTACACAGAGAACCTTCTTTAACGCTCCATTCTTTTCCTGAGCGACCTAAATACGTCCATATTTTGATGGCGCAGGATCATCGCGTATGCTCGCTAAGAAACACAGTTTGATGCTGGGGGTCAGAAACGTGCCATGCATTCTCATCCCTTATTTAAGACCGCGGAGACAAATATAAATGCGCAACACGCGAGAGAGCGGCACAAGTTGCCCACCCTTACACAGACCTTAAAGTCCACGCAACCCCATCCAACAGCGTTCTTTCTACCTCTCCAATTTCCGTTATTTCAAATAAAAGTTGCTTCTTCCACTCGTATCTTCTCACGCTTAATGGGACTAAACCTGGAGAATTCATTTTGCTTTTGTATACAAATTTTCACATTTCCCTCCCAACATGTTTCATTTGTTCTATTTTGTCGTTTACCACTGTTTACTAATTGTATCCACAAACTAGTAAAATAGGAATTCATGTACAAAGGACCATTTCCTATTAACTTTTACATTTTCTTACATAGAAATGAATTGTTGAACAATAATAATTTCTAATATTAAAAATAACAAAATGCACTTAAATAGTGTAAACACTTAAATTTCTCTTCGTACAATACATAGATTCATAAAGTTATAATCATTTCATGACTAAACCATGAAATAAAAAGTTAATGCAAATTTAAATATTTTTCATATTTTTGTACACCGGAAGTTCTCCAAAAATTATTTATTCCTGAATTAATATATTTCATACTTTATGTTTTCCTTCATAATATTCCTTTTTGGATTGTTGTTAAGGGAAGTAGAAAAGATTTTCAAAGACAAAAACTGTGAAATTTAAAATAACGTAGGTTCTGGCAACTTCTTACTTCTTTGATGAATCTTTGTTCCAAAAATATGAACTTTATTCCAAATCAAACTTTATATTTTTACCTTTCTGAACTCACAGATATTCCTCATAAACCAGAGATATGCTATGATCCTTTAAAACTCGAATGCTGAATTAGTTTCACAAATGTTATACATTTAAAGTACTCCTGTTCATTACTGATTTAGGTATTCTATACACGACAGAAAAATCCGATTACCGGAAAACAATTAGAAGACGATGCTGTTTGGTCGTTATTCTATAATTCTATACATTTCCACACGCCGAAGTAAATTTATAGTTTTCAAGAGTACAGATAAAAATTAAACTTTATGTTATAGAAATATGGCTTTAACTAAAATAATTTCAAAACTTCATTCTCAAACTATAACTGAAACCAATGCAAAAAATGAATAATTTGTCATTTAGAGCAATTACCTCTCACATACACTTAATCTTTTTATATCCATTTCATCAAGCCAATGATACCAGATCCTTTTCCAATTTTAAATGTACGTTTCTCAGTGGAGACAGAAGTGTCAGAGAACCAAAAAATAGGAACATGGCCAACGGCAAACCAGAACATGAAAATTTGAAAATTGGAGAGCGCGTTTCGTATGTAATTTGCATACATTACGGACACCCGTAACCTAGAGAGCAAATTCGCTGTCACATCGTTGGTTGATTAAACTGTGGCGGCTGATGCAGAAGAATGGACAATACTCATTGTAAATTAAAGAGCACCGTTGAGAGGTACAAGGATCAAAGGCACGAAGAGAGATATCAGTTATAAATATGACCAAATGAATACCACATAAAGTGGGGTATCAATAATGACAACATTACAGGGCACCCTCCATGATCACCCTCTAAATAAGCAACTATATTAGGATACTAATTCAGAACATGAGTAATCTAAACGTCTAATTTATTACTCTGAACATTGGAATTGTACAGTAAGTTTCAACATGATAAACAGTTGTGTCCCTAATAGTACCACCATCTATATTAATTAAATTGCAATGTGAACCTTCGCCAAACATGGTGGGTGGTAATAGGTGGGATGACCTGTCGCCTATGAAACTATAGATATGGAAACTATCTATATGGAAAACAAGAGAAACATTCTTTACAAATGAGGAGAAATCGTAAGAAAGAATCTCACGGAGAATCTCTTTCCTGATGATTTATAGCAACCGAATAATGGGAATGAGAGTGCTGCAATAAAGCCATACTAAATGAATGTTCGTTGAGTTGAAGTTTACTTTTCACTCGAGCATCAGACGGTGTTAAAGGTTGATTTTTCAGCACACTTGCTGCCATAATGTGGTACCAGAAAAAAATAACATATATGTAATATCAGGACCAGTGCCGAATATAGATTTTTAAAATATTAACACTTTCAAGTACTTGGCTAGTTAGAAATTCCTAAGGCGATTAAGGGCCGGGCCCGTCGCCACCAAAACAAGGAAAAATACCGCAACTAAGACGCCTATTGTGAAGAGATTGAACAGTTCCCATCTACTTCTGGAAACTGAGATGAACGCCCTCAAAGAAGAGAGAGTGTGGAGGGAATATTCCGGAAGTTGTCAAAATTAATGGTCAGCCGAAAGGACGCCGTATTCTTAGTACAGTGGCGAGGGTGTAGTCATGTGACCTCCGCTTCAATATATATTGAAAGGATTGCAGATCCAAAAGTGACTTTCAGACTTGAGACTTCTGCGGAAGTGTATGAAAGTACGCAGGTTATTTGACATGTAACTTAGTTTTGGTCGTCAGACCACTGAGAATTGCTGCGGTAATTCTATTACATTGCTATAGGCGCGAATGACTTAGCTTGGAACAGATAGTTATTTCGGGTTAGCAACTTGGAGACTTTTGAGATTCGGATAATCGGAGTAGTTTTCCGAGTTAATTCATAACACCAATATTTATATCTGTATGTAATTGTTGCTTTTAGATAGCAATATCTTTGTTATAACAAATTCAAACTTGTATTTATGATTTGCGAGTTTGTCTACATTTGTAAATATTCAGATCTCTATTTAATTTGAATTAAATATTTACTTGTTATTACACGAGTGTTTGATTGCTTGGGGAAACCAAGCTGGTGGCAGCGAACTCTACCAAAAAGGTTGTGGTTTATGGTTGAATCCCGCTTCTACCCAAACCCTACACACATCGCATCTGAGCTTGCGGTGTGTTGTAACATATAGAACAATAAACATTTGTCGATTTTTACGTCACACTTAGTTTCNCTACACACATCGCATCTGAGCTTGCGGTGTGTTGTAACATATAGAACAATAAACATTTGTCGATTTTTACGTCACACTTAGTTTCAATGTTTTTGTAAAGTTGTTTTTTTTCATGCGAAGATAGTCATATTCTCAAACTACTCTGTAATTTTAACTGAACGGAGTTTTTCATTTAAAAAATTCTTTTTCAAATTGTAAAAGTAAAAGAAAATACATTTTACTCTCCTCCTAAAACGCTATTTCGAGATAGTAAACATTTGTAGAATAAACCTACTATTTGAAACATCAGCATGAAAATACAAATTCGAAGGTAGAATATAACATCGCAAACATTTCTCTTGAACAATATTCCGATGTTTGTGTTGCATGTACAACGAATACATTCACTTCCACACATGTATAATAAATACAAATAAAAAATATAGATAATGAATACTTTATATTGATAACTATATACATCTTATATGTACAAATATGTTTGAAATAGCAGTGAACCATATCCCATGCTTTTTCTATAAACAAATTTGAAAAGCTATTTGACTAACGAACATTTCAAAGTCAAAGTTTCGAATTATTTTTTAGAATTTATTTCAGCCAGTTAATTCAATTTCATCTTCCAAGGAAATTGCACATTTATGGCAACGCGAGAACAAAATGGTGGAGAAATATATAAAAAGAGAAAAGTTGCATAATCAGCATATCTGAAGTAAAAGGAGCGTTGTCTTATTCACTTTGTTTGAGCATTCAAACACGCTACAGCCAAAATCAGGCGAGATGTAGACAAACGGGTTCAAGTTTTACCTTCATGATAACTCGTGTCCCCAATCAATAATATTTTATTATACGAAAAAAAATTATTGTTGCATTTTTGGAAAATTAATATCACAGTTAAAAAGGAATTATTATATGGACCAAATGTTGGAAATGTTAGTAAAAAAAAATATCTCATCTCTCTCTCTGCCTCCTAAGTTATCATTGTGAAGTCTTTCACCCGCGTCATCTTTGCTTCTTAAAGATGTCATCGGCCAAGTCAACAGCAACCTTTCCGCTCCTGTACATCATTGCTCCCTGCTGTATCAAAAGAAGGCAGCTATGGCCAGCAGTGGGTAGTGGCGGGCAATGGACGCGCAGAAGTCACCCAGCCGCGTGAAGGGTGGCGACTCTCTACTTCCCTTTCATACAAGGACGACTCGCATTAAACATTAAATTGGAGCCTGTGCTTGCCTTTACGACGCGATGTCTGCATCGCCGCCGAGGGAATTATGCATACGCGAGAGCGTGGACGCGCGAGTCTCCATCACGCGTGAGAGCGTACAACGATGCACGAGCTGCTGGACATTGAGGTGAGATTTGATGTTGGCAGCAGTAGTCACTGGTTGGTATTTAGAAAAAGAACACACTTTAAGTTCGTTACAGAGTGTGGAGGCGTAAGTCCAATTTTCTATGGTAAATTCTGGCTGAACTTCGAGTGCTTTTAAGAACCGAATTTAGAATTTAGTAAAATGTTAAAATGTTAGATTTTCTTCAATTTTAAAAAAGTTATTTTGTAGAAAGAGGAAGTTGAGAAGTACCGTAAGAATGGCTAAATTTTATAAGTACATGGCATTCTAGAATAAAAAGTTCTGAAAGCCCATATATTCTCTCGAGAACATTGTCAGTTAAATAAAATAATTATTCTCGCATATTAACTACATATAATATACAATAAAATAAGAATATTTTAGTACTATTTGTATGTAACTTTCTATTGATCACAACCAAAATGTGTTCTCTATCACGATCGGACATTTTATACCGTTATTAACTTATTTGCTTATTCAAAATTCTCATTCAAAATTATTCAGTTTGTAAATTATTATTACGAAACTATTATTATAAATTTTGAATAACCTTATTTGAATAATATAAATTATTCCATTTCTAGTTTCTCCTAGGAAGAACCTTTCATAAACTCACCAGCGCGACGCATAACAGTAGCGCCGGGAACCATTCCTCAGATAGAGTCGCTCCCCCACTACTCGTAGTGAATGAGTATCACCCGGGCGGAGGTTTCGTGAATCTTCCTTTGATAAATTCGGATCGCAGTACGGTATTGGAGTAGCACATCCGCGGACGTGAACTTGTTTTGCGCCCTCGCGGCAAAGACTGCATGATATGGTAGGTTCTCAAAACTAATTTTGAATTATTTTTGTACATTAACGATTGCTCCAGGGTATACATAGTTCTGGAACATTCGATGCCCCTTCTATAGCCATAGAGCATATGTCCACTTTTGATGGGGAGTTTCTTTATATTATCCTTCCTCGAAACTTTTGTGCAGAAGGTGGGTGGCAGTAGCTGAGTCGGATTCTCTTTTGAGTCTCTTCTGGCACCATTAAATATTATCCCAAGTTCGGGAGCAACCTGTAGACAGCTCGAGGGACTTCTGAGCAGCTGTGCCAGCGGATGCGATCAACGGTATGACAGTTTAAGATGACAAGCCATTACGTCCCTGAAGTCTTTGAGTCTTTTTAGGTCACACTGCAACTTTTATTACGGAATCGTTAGCTCTGCAAGAGACAAATAGTTGTTTTGAAAGACCTCAGTTTTCACCACTAATGTAAATTCTTCAGGAGTCTTCACGCGATTAGGCATATCTGTCAATTCTGAGGTAAGCCGACATCCAATCAGTCTGGGTTTCTAATTCACTAGTAAACACGTGAGGAACATGACGCAAATTGTACCGTTGAATTTCTTAGGAGGGAGGTTAAAATATTTACAAGTGAATAAAAATTCTTTTTAAAATTGGAAAATATAAATGAATTAATAAAAATATTTCATAAACATGTAATCCTGATAAATAATTTAAACTCTTTATTTTCGTAATAAATAATTTGCAAAAAAAATTTCCCGGAAGAGACCACACGCACATGTTCCATAGTTAGTTGGACGTAAGAGTAAATATTATATATTTTCCGATTTTAGTTAAAAAACAGTTAAAGCAATTGAATTTGAATTTGGAGTGCAAATTAATTCAGGGTTTTCCCTCACCCAGTTTTCCTCAGGAAAGAAAGAGGATACGTGGGGTGAGATGGGTAGGTAAAAAACAAAATTTTTGGTGAAGTTTTTTCTAATGCCTATTGACATCAAATAAATTAGAGTCAAGAATAATTTTAAAAAATTTGTAACTTTTTCATGTGGGCTTCTTGAGCGGATTTCATTCAGTCTGTACACATGATATTAGCTCTCCCTAACATAAATTTATATATATATATATAGTCACGGAGTGACATGACGTTCCCCGTCGCCCCGAGTACTTCACGATAATACAATAATTAGTTCTTTGTAATAATATATTAACGGCCTTCGTAATTTAACCGAAACTTTCCACTCAAGCTCTCCACCGACAATTGAGAAACAGAGCTCGTCAATAAGAACAGATAAGAGCATCCGGTGGCGGTGTCTTTTGGGACAAACGCTTGTTTTCAACATAGCCAGAAAGGATGACACATAGAAACATGGTGAGTCAAGACGGGATAACAGGCACCCTCACAGCCAGCACCCCGTTAGCCCCTCCACGGCGAAAAAAACCCCACCTACCCACATAACGCATCTAAAGAGCAAGGGCGACACCCTACCCTCTCCATCAACCACGGTGGTGCCGTGCACAAATCCTCCCTCTCCATAGACCTTCCCCCGCCATAGCAACCTCCCTGACATATTCTTATGATTATGAACTACTCCCATCCAAAAAGAAGGCGTAGTTTGCGCCTTCGCCACACACGCCCGTCCCCCCGGCACCCCTCGCGACCTGATTTAAGGCGATGCTCACTTGCCACTCAGGACAGTTAAGAACTAGAGAACTGGAACTAGAGTAGTTGAGTAGTCGAGTTGTGGTGGCTGTGTTATGATCGCTGAGCGACGAGCTAGCAGAGTACGCTGATCGAGAGGGTCTAGAACGACCGAGCTTGAATCCGAGGCGACTGAGGCTACCAACCTGGCCCGACAAGATGGCACCATGGCCCGCACTAGCAACACTTCTGACGGTATGAGACTACGGGACATTTTCACGGACCTTGCTGTTGCTTAAGGCTTCAGGCTTCTTAAACCCTTCAGGCTAGTATTTCAGAAATATCGAGTATTCTCCCATATTGGGGAATTAACGTAACTGTTTAATCGCTTGCCCATGAGAATATTGCAATAGTTGTTTAACTATGAGCTCCCTCGAGCTATTTACAAATTCAATTTATTAAACCTTTTTATATTTTATATATGTTTTATTAAACCGAGACCATGGATATGGGATTTATTTCCAGATCTCTCTACCAAGCGAGTTACCTTAAATTCTACTTCTGAGGTTTGCCCCTACACTAACCGTGTGGGAGTACAAAAACACCGAGACGCCACTGGCGCCCGGCTCTCCCATACGTGACAATATATATATATATATATATATATATATATATATATATATATATATATATATATATATATATTTGTTCTCGATTTTCGCGAAATTTTTAACATTGAGACGCAAAAGGGTTTCTTATGCGAGGGGTATGCCAGTGTCATTGGGGGAGGGAGGTTTCAATAGATATTTTGGGAAATTTGGACATGAAATTTGACATTGACTTGTCTCAAAACTTAACAGTCTTGGAGAGATGAAGTAGATACGCTAATAATTTTACCTCGCAGTGTATCTCGAATATAAGTTCTTAGTTTTTGTGACATTCATAGATATAGATCTCAAATTTTAAACACCAGGACAAATTTTAGACAGGTATTGATTGTTTATACAAATTTTAGAAATATTTGAACACATAGTTATCAAAATGTAAGATGCTGACTATAACTTTTTAATTGCGAATATAGCAAAATATTATTGCTGTCATCAACTTCTCAAGATTTAATACATACGTATATTAAACAGGCGAATAAAAAATTTACTATTGTTGTTCCATACTATTTGAAAAGGGCTGACAACTTTTTAAGGGATTATATAGCGCCCGATTAATTATAGAATTTAATTTCAAAATCGGTGCGCCCTGGAGAAAACCGAGAGCGTACACGTGACAACAGTGTATGAAGCTGTACATCGAACGCTTATACATTTCAAGGAATACATGTTAAACTTTGATGAATGTCAATTCTGCATGACGAGAGAAAACGTAAGTGACTGTAACGTAGTGCTACTTCGACTCCAATGTTAAGTGAAAAAAAATGTAATTTCAATGTTAACATGTATATTGCCTCAGTTGAAAATACTTTCCTCATCAAGAAGTGATTGCTTCTATTTTTAAGTAAAGCGGATCTATTTTTAAAAGCGAACGGGACGCTTCTGTAGAGGCTCCTTCGGGTGACGCATGTTAACAAAGGAACTGCTTATTTGTTTTGAAAGTGAAAGTGTCGCATCGCTCGCCCAAGCTTCCTTAAAACTATTTTTGTAAACAAGAGGAATGCGTTGCTGCACTGAGCATCTATGAACAAAGGGCGCATTGGCAGGTCACGTGACTGTTTGTCACTATATAAGAGGATGCTTCATGCTGCCTCAGGGTCTCACATGGTAGAGTGGTGAGTCCAGGCGTATGCCGAAATTTCCGATCCAGGGTGATCGCAGAGAAGCTTGAGGGTTTCTGAGAAATCATGTTGTTGGTTTTGTAGAGTCGCTGAGGTGACGTGAGTTAACTGCTTTATTGAAAGCATTGATATCTTGAGTGAAATTTATTTCATTATTATTATTTGTAGAGTCGCTGAGGTGACTTGAGTTAACTGTTTTATTGAAAGCATTAGTATTTTGTATGATCTTAGAAGTTTAGTTCATAATCAAAGTGATATTAGTATGATATTGGAAATTTGTTTCCATTTCATCACTTCACTTGATTTTTCTTTGAATTTCATTTGAACTTTGTTCTAGAGAACAAGCAACCTTTTTATTCAATTAAATTTTATTATTATTGTTTAATTGCGTGTTTGGTTTTCCCCGTGGACACGGGGTGGTGGCAGCGGTACCTTTACCTGCAACTTAGCGACTGTAAGCCGTTGCGTTGCGTTTCGGGAGTTACAATTGGTTACAGTGACGTTACCAAGTTACACAAAAAGAAAGATGTGTCTCAGGACTGAATTAGTTTGTGTTGAATACGCGCTATATTTATGCGGAGAAATAGCAGATGGAGAAATTTGGGTCAGGTGGGAAGAGGTTTTATGAAAATACAGCAAAACATGACAAAAGTATACTACAAGAAGAAGTAGATAGAACCTAAAAACCTAGGAACATATATATCCCTCTCTTTTCATAAAATGGTTATAAACATAAGTTTAATTCGTATAATTATCTAAGTCTTTAATATATTGTGGTAGCATCTTTTGATAAGCAACGTATGACTTGGCTAGTTGTGAAACCGCGGAGCAGCAGTGATAATTTGACGGGGTGTTACAAATTGTGGGTATGGCTATGATAGGGTGTGGGGTGTACCCCTGGCTAATTTTAATTCATTAGGACTGAAATGCGCACAACAGTATTATTTGTTTGGTGGTTTGTTTGATCCAATTGTAATAAATTCAATTTTTTATTGTTTTGTAATTTCGAAAAATTATGTTGAAGTTGATTTCTAGATTTAAAAGAAACGTTTGAAAAGGCACTTGAATTCTGAGAGCTTGGCTCCACTAGAGTGTATTTGTTACAACATGCAACGTTTTTAGTGTTTCAAAAGTGTTTAAACTCAGTTCAATTGTAGCATTGAATGTTTCGAAGGATATATATAT
>NNCF01129130.1:302713-331850 GCA_002313205.1 Laupala kohalensis | reverse complement strand
TATATATATATATATATATATATATATATATATATATATATATATATATATATATATATATATATATATATATATGTGTGTGTGTGTGTGTGTGTGTTAGCTTTTTCTTCTTTCCTATGAGTTTATACCAATATCTCGTTACTGTTTTTGTCAATGTACATGATGATTTATTTTGTCCTTCGTACATGAAATATTTATCTTTGACTTACCTTGTTGTAGATCTGTTGTAATGACAACCGCTTCCACCTGCTCAGATGAACCAGAGCATCGTACATAGCGCATAGCGCCAGCACCGTGGCTCCAATCTCCTTGCTCAGGATGGCGCACGCCGCGCAGACCACGCACCCGGCGAACCACAACCACTGGCGCAGTCTAGGGCATTCGCACATCTCCGCAGCCACCACCACCTCTTTCGCAGCCTCCGAGAGGGCATCTCCCGTGGAAGCGGCATGGTGCTGGTGATGCTGCGCCTTCCCTTTCCTCGCTTTGCCTCCACGAGAGGCGCTGTGGTCGCACCACGCGGTAGACGTGGTCACGCGGCGTCTCTCGAACCAGCGGTCGTTGCAGCGATGGCACGTATGGATGCACGCGCCATCCCCCGGCGTCGGTCGATACGCGCGCCTCGCAGCCGCGTCGCGATGCCGCACGTGCGACGCGTAGCACAGGAAAGCCAGCAAGTAGAAGATGCACGCGGCCAGGTCGGCGCGGCCTACGAGCCCCGCCACGGCTTCCGTGTGGATGGGGTGCGCGGCGAAGAGCAATCCCGTGACGGCGGCCGGCAGCGTCGTCCCTGCAGGGAAGAGCACTCGCGCCACACGCACCACCAGCCCAGTGGCCAAGCAGTGCAGCAACACGTTGACGGCGTGGAAACCCGCCGCGCGGAGACCGCCCGCGAGGTAGTTGAGGCGGAATGAGAGCACGCACAGAGGTCGGTATGAGCCGTGGCTTCCACTGTGAGACAGCGGCGTGCCCCAGAAATCGTCGGTGAGCAGGCGCCACAGTGGCGTGGTGGGCAGGAGGTCTTGGTTGCTGAGGATGGCACGGCTGCAACACAGACAGGGAACATCAAGTGAAATATCAGTTAATTTGTAACTAATAAAAAGCAAAGGACACTACAGTTCAAAAATATAAAATATTTTGTTGATTTTCACTCCTAAAAGCAAGTAGATTTATTAGTGGAAAACAAAACAAAACACCCACTGGCATGCTATCTGATGTCATGTTCCAAACAAGGTCAATTCTATTATTTCAAAAATGACGTGGAAACATAATTCACTTTATGGCGTTATGAAAATTGTTTCTTATTTTGCAAAATTGTGGGTGAGTTTTCATAGATATTTAGTCAAAGAACCTCTACTATTAGATGCCTTGTCGGTTCTAAGGGCACGCGAGATTTCATCTTTGCCTTGTTTCGCTTATGTCTACAATCGTATCTACACAACCAGCACCTGAAACATTTATTTACATAACAATTTCCCGACTAAAATATTTCAATATTTGTTCACTTAAATCATAAAACGTACGAGAGAAATTAAAAAAACTTCGGCAGTCGGAAACATTTATGAAATGCAAAAAAGGGAAATGAATCATCTATTAGGTTTTACTCGCTCCTGAAATAATTTGGAAGAGAAGTAATTATTAAAAAGCGTAAAAATGTCAATTAAGCACTTTTGTTTCTGTTGAGCACTTTCATTAAAAACTATCGCCGACTAATTAAAATTCCCTTCGATTATTATTTGCAGTAATACGACAAAACAATAATCTTCTAATTACAAAATTCTATTGACTAGACACTAGTTGTAACAATGGTTTGGCTACAGCAATGTAATTAAATTTGGTCATGTAGTAAATGAGTATTGCAGATGGAAATATTCTATTAATTTCAGTAAACATTAAATTCACTATCACCAGGAAGCAGTGTTAAAAAAGGAAATTTCTATGCTTAATAATTATAAAAATAGTATTATTATGTTACATGTTCTTGTTTAGTAGTTGAACATATCTACTGGTTTGATTTGAAATGCATCATCCCCTAGCGTTACAATTTCATTAGCCTTCATAATGAGATAAATCATTTACGGACACCCTGTAATTCCTGCGATCATTGATGCACTTCACCGCGGCCAAACCGCTTCCAACAACTCTAATTACTCTCTGCATGGCCTCACGCATGCATGCAACGAATATTTCAACCCCTCTTGCACTTCCCACGTGCGTCCGCTGCGTTGCCATTTTTCGGCCGCGCGCTCGGCGTCCGTCGCCTCAAAAGGCGGCAAAGAAAACGGGGTTGAAACGCTGCCGACGGAGCTTTCTGCAGAGGGTTTTCGACGGTGGCGTAAAACGGCGGCGGCGGCGGCGGCGGCGGCGATGGTGGTCGTGAAGTAGGGGGAAAGGGCGGCGACAGCACTCAAGTTCACATTTCCAACTGAAAAAGATCGCGGTTGCGGAAATGGTACGAGTCGCTGCGATAGGGATGAGAGACTCGAAACGAGTTGCAGCGTTGAGGAATACTGACGTTTACAGTTAAAAAACGTAATGTATTGCGTTTAACTGTGGAAAATGGAGATCAAAATCAATACAGCTCATAGAAACAAACATTTTGAAAACTCAAATGTTTTATTAACGACTGAAAGTGCTTTGTAAGTGTATTCATAACACTGAGTGGACTGAAAGCTTCGAACATTATTCAAAATCATAAAGAGGTTACATCACTCATGAAACAATATTTGTCACATTGATCTAATTAGTGAAGCAAATTTGGGGAAATCATAATAACACCATCTCAATCTTACATTACTGAATACGTCGTCACATGGAAGACTCTACAAAGAAAGAAATAGCTATAACTACCAAATAAAATTACACATCTAATATGCACTTAATAACATCTACTGAATTATACTATAAACCTAAATCTATACATGAAAATAATTATCATATCAAAAACATGTAATTTGAGGTTCAAAATTAATGTCAGATTCCTTGTTATTCCATGTAACAAATAAACCCCGTCTATGTATCAAATAAACCTCGTGATTTCTGGAATAGGTGGGATGAGCTTACTTATCTCGAACATACGTGTAAGAATATTTTAAGCATTCTCTTATATCAAAGCATTGGACTAATATTCTGTCACTCAAGTAAAGTAGAAGTGAGACAGTGTAGAAGTGCATTGACCTCATTTATATCAAGGACGGAGGAGATGTAAAAGAAACTGCTCAGAATTTCACAAATTCCGCTCCGTATATTTTTATTCGCTCCGCGAGTTCCTTTCGAGCTTAGTAGTAGTCGAGGGAAAGAGTTGTGGGTGGATGGGATGGAGCAAGGTTTTTGGTGAAGGGGTGGTATGGTAGATGGTGTCAGAGGCGCAGGATGGGAAATGAGACGCTTGTGTTCGTTCTTTGAGGTAGGAGGGGGGATGGAGTATGGATGTGAAGCGATGTGAAAGTGGCTGAAGGAAAGATGAAGACTCCAGAGGAAAGAAGTACGATACTACACAAAGATATTCAGCATGACGGCAATGATGAAGCACATTTTACTTTCGCTGACAGAAGATCAAGTCCAAATGGGACACCCACCATGAACGTAATGGTCTCAAAATATCCAGTTCATTCTCACTTGGACACGATTTTGTTGCAGCTTTCTTAGTATAAGAAGTAACGTGTAAGTTGGAGATGAAAACCTAGGTCTCGTGAATGAACGGAAGAAATATATGAATGTGATTTCTTCGCTCTTGAAATCGTTTCTAGCATCAGTATCGAAGAAGAAGAAGAAGAATTGTAGAGCTAATTACATTATTTAACTATTCAAGTTCGTTAAATTTTATAACGTAATTGGAACTAATACTCCTAATATTCCTAATATTAATCTTAGATACTCTGCCCAAAACATGTCTGTTTTGAGAAAACAAAAACTTATTTCAAAACTTCAGAAATTTCCAAATATTTCAAAACATTTCAACTTATTTCAAAATATTTTCTTTTTCTTTTGCACCGTAACTTAATTATTAAAATACATAGAATGAAATTTAAATTTGGTAGTGTATTAATATTTGCATTTAAAAGTTGAATAATATTTCATCCCTTCTAAAAATAATATTTTCTTAATCCCTTTTTTTCTGTGTACACAGAAAAGATCAACCGATAACAATAAATTAATGAGACCGCGAGATTTGTAACTCTATCGTACAATCATCATGGATTATGTTATGTTAGAGTGAAATATATTTGTGAGAAGCTCCAATTAATTTTTTTCATTTAATTCTGTCGGTAATGTTTTTGCGGAGTGAGTACACAAGCAATACGAGGGGAAAACATTTTCCTAAGTCTGTTACATTCTGTTTGAGAACATACTGCGGTGATTTCACTTTTTTTTTTTTTTTCATTTCTCTTAACACGAAAACGAAATAAAAATGCTTCGTTCAAACATAAGTGCTTTTTTTTGTAAAACAAAGATACGAAAGGTAAAGGAAGAAAATTCCATAAAACGTTTTAGAATAAGAAAGTTGAACATCGTATTTCCAGAGTATTTGCAGCGAGGAATACATTGAAGATGCGAGTTTTAAAGAACGGAGAGAGAAGAATAGACGTTTAACTCTCGAATGTCGAAGCACACGTGTGCTATTCTGCACCCTTCGATCGATGATCGTCTTCATCTCCACTCACCTCTTTCGGAACCCTTCGAAGGAACGACTGAACGGCCAGTCGTTGCTGCTGCTGCCGCCTGCAGCTCTTCAATATGTTAATGCGCACTCCCTCGACGATTCTGCACGTCCTCACAAAATACACTTGAAGAGCAAACGCTCCGCTGAACAATACCTTACACCACACAGCGTGAGACTCATCGCCTATGCGAGTGACCTTGAGGCGACAAGACAGGTGCAAAAATCGCATTCAGATGTAAACGCATTGCAAGACGGAAGTGTTTTCTTTCCCTTCATGAAGTACTGCTTGGCATGCAACGAGGAGACGACACGATGAGAAAGAGACTGGAGTCGTTTCTTCGACAGATGAATACAGTGTAGGATGAAACAAATAGCGGATAATAACTTTATCATCATAAAATAGTTTGCATTATCTCTTGCCCTCTTAGCAAATATACATAAAAAACAATTGAGAATTATTTTCTTTAAATTTTTTTGATTAATATATAAAATAATAAATAAAATTCACTTGCTACTATACCTTCCTGAAGTAAGAATTAAAACGTTAATATAATATATTACTTCAGACTTTTAATCAGATTCATTACTACTTTGAGATTCAGCAGCACGATAAAAGGTACAAAATTGTTTAATTCGTCTGATTTCTTCATGATTTCCATTATCTTGCTGGAATAAACTGTAACTGCACAATTTATATTCGAAACAGTTTATTTACGTTATAATACATACAAAAAGTACTCATACAAACAACAAAAGTTTCAACTCTAGTGCTACGCAAGAGTGTTTATAATAAAGAAAGAACTGAAAAACATGTATTATATCGCTTCAAGTTACTCATAATGAAGCAAATATATAGAATGTCTAATACAAAATGGTACAAACTTCTATGGGTGATAGATCACATCCAAAGGAACTAGAGTTGCATAGCAACTCGTAAGTGGAAATGCCCCGAAGAAAGATCAATATCTTTAAGATGAGAAAGGAAGAACACGAGACAAAAATCAATGAATAGACTTCTTGGGCTAAATATTTACAAACTGTGAGCCCTTACTGCTCTTGCGACCTCTTTATGTATTTTTTTTGTATGTTGTATTTGTAAATGGGAAATGTAGCATGCTATTGAAGCTTATCTACATGGAGCGATAGGAGTTAGAAGTTGGGTGGTAGGTCATTGTTAGTAGGTGCGCCGCTTAGCTGGGTTTACCAACAACTTGACCCACGTGGAGGGGTTAGTAGAAGTAGTTAGTAATAGTTAGAGTTATTGATACTAGGAGGAGCTGGTTAGAGGAAGGAAGGTTGGCTTTTTAGTAGTCACAGCTATATGAACTGGGACATTAATGTGAAAAGCTACAAATTTTCTGGCCCCATCGGGAATCGAACCCGGAATGACTTGGTGAGAAGCGACAACACTACTACCTCTTTATGTCCCCTATGTGCACCAATTTCGATGCACCCGGTACAACAAACGGTGATCCGGTACATTTCGGGAAGTGTTTGCGATGCGTTCGTTGAGAAGCTTGTCTATTAGTCACAGCTATGCTATACATAGTTCTGCGAGCTCCTTTTCTTGTAGTGTTGCATGCTCTTCGTACTCCAGCTACCCCTCGAATGCAGAAACCGTGAACTATTCCTCCAGTGCACTGAAACATCGCCGCTTTGGTTACTCCAACTCACCACCTAAGTGAGTTCCTATGCATGTCTCATTCCATTAGATATGATCATCACCTTAAAGTTTGTTCTAATATTTATGAGACAATCTGTATAATATCAGCATTTAAAAATGAGATGAAAATTTCAAATAATTGAGTTTTTAAAATCAATTTACCAAATTAACACAAAACTCATCTAAAATTCGATTAGAAATGAGTATATTTTCGATTGAAATATGTTGTAATTATAATGTTCGAGTCATCAGTACTTTATTTAAATGGGTATTTGAAACACAACAGTAGGTATTGTTACAATGCATTTATGATAGATATTAACAAAATAGAGAGAGATAGTGCACAGCAACTTCATTTACAAAATAAAACAGGTAGTTATTTTAGAAAAAGAGTACGTCACCTATGAAGTCATGTTACTAGGCAAAATGAATAGGAAAAACAATCCATGACTAGTGCCTCTACTTTGGAAAAAATACCCACGCGGTAGCGGTCGGTGTTCACTACATTTGGACAGCACTAGCGATAAAATGGTGAATTCATCAACGTCATTTTAATTAATTTGAGTAATATCAAAGCGTTTTGAAGTGTAACTCACTGGACTCGGACAAGCGCCGTTGAACTAGTCAACTTCTGCTACTACTGGTTACAGTTCAGCAGTATCCTAGTTTGACCGCGGGACGAGGATAGTTAGTTAATGAAGTTGTGTCAATGAAGTTATCCGGAAACTGGTACGACCGTTTGTGTTTTAAACGCAAACTCTGTGGAAGTTCATTGATTTATAATGAGAAATGTTAAATGACTTAGTACGTCTCACATATTTTGTATAGTATGAGATAGAGAGCATTGTCATAACTTATTTCTAATTGGCAACCGTCTGCCTAAAATTTGTTATCTTTACATAGATTTTTTGTGTAGTGACCAAATTTTAATATGAAATATTTTTTTAAAATTTATTTTAAAATTCGAAATGAATTTGGATTGTCTCACAAATTCACAAACAGTCTCCCAGATGGTTACTCATGTCAATCTGCTTTGACTCTTCAGAGCATTCGAAGAGAGATTAATATAAAGAATCAATGTGATTGAAATATAGAACGGCCTTGCATGTAGACTTTTTGTTCACGTTTCAGCAATTGCTTACAGTTATCCTCAGACGATTGCAGTATATAAGCAAATAAGTTAATTTTATCTAGATAAAAATGAAAACAGGTTAACTCCAAACACAAATGAAACAATTTCATAAAAAATTAATATTAGACGTGAGCAATGGCAATAAAGAAGTAATACAACACTACGTTTAATGTTAAATGGGATGTTTGTATAGATTCTGCAAAAATGGAGCACAAATGTGCTATTAAAAAATCTTCGTATAAGCGAAAAGCCAGGAAAATCCATAAAAAGACGAACGAAAGTAAATCGCAGAACAGCACTCACTCAAATGAAACAAACGTTAGGGAACTCCTGGCGTAACTTGACCAAGATTAATGGATTTTGTTGTTATTTTATTTCGAGAGGCTAAAGTTATTTGCAACGAAATGTTTACTAACAATTTGATACATTAAATTCAAAGAAAATCTGTCCCTTAACTGTGTGTCCAAATTATATCTTTGGGTTCAGCGAATTCATGGACAAAATGAACACGATGCAAAAAGTAGTATTGTAAAATATGTCTCCACTACATAAAATTTCTAACTTTTGCTACTTCCCAATCATAAGCTTGTAATTGGTAACATTCTATTTAAAAAATATGAAAAACTCTTATTGTGAATCTCTAAAATTTACGAATCATATACAATATCAATGAACGTGTTTTATTGCCTCACCATGATTAAAGGAAGAGAGAGAGAACGTTTGCAAATCAAGCCTTTGCTGTCTGTTTTGCCGCTGTGATAATATTGGTTTCTGATTTATGTATTCTTGTTGAAACAAGTAAATTGTTGAGGATGTAGGATGATATTTATCAGAGTTCGCGCAATGCAGAGGGGATGGGTACGAGTAAATGACAAACACACGAAAACGTCATCGCCTTTATCAAAAATACGGAGAATCACAATTTTGTTTCGTCTATATAAAAAATGTAAATTCGGGCATCAAACAGATATCCATATAGCGTTGGCTTTTAATCATATACTCTCAAATTTAGGAAGAAAATACTTCCAGAATTTAAAAAAAGGAAATTTGTTGAACGGATAGGGAGAGAGTCTGTCAGAGAATAGTAGTGATAACAAAGTGGGTAAGAAACAGCACGCTATCATTATTTTTTCTTCTATCAATTTGTTTCTCGAGCTCTCTTTTCCAAGGAGTACAGTCTCAGTAAGGCTATGAGAAATATTTGCATCACATATCCTTTTTATTCCCAGGAAGAAATCATTCTTTTTCTCTCAGAAAAAAGTAAATGTTGTGTGTAGGTGATGCGATGGATTTCATGTATTTTTTCTCTTTTGAAAGAGCATCCAATATATTTTAAAGGGCGAAAAAATTGAATGCAGCGCGCAATAAATAACCCATTATACAAAAATATGTGAAAAATTCTACTCTATCTCAAATAGTATCGAAAAGACCTAGCAAAACGTTGAAACAAAAAGTAATAAAAATAACACTTCCAGTTTACTGTTCTATTCTGGGGAAAATAATTCAAGTCACATAAAAGAAAAGAAAAATAAGAATCTAAGGGTATATAAACCTACAAATGAGAAAACAAAAAAAGTAGTATGTGCCAAGATTTAAAAACTGGGTGTAACAAAAATTGCAATTTCTTTTATTCCGTTTCTACTCCGCTTACTGGTGTAAGATGCAACAAATACCTGGATTCCAATACTATATTCTACCTGCGACATTTGTCGCATGCTCTTCAGATAAAATACAAATAACATTTTAATCACGTTTTATAGTGTTTTCGAAAGTTGAACTGAATTTGCGACTCTCAGTAATATGAAAACGATACTTTAGGTGTATGCAGCATTTCAGTCTGATTGGCTAGCTACTTCAGGTTCACAAGCTGTGACTGTAGCCACTCTCAACAAGAGAGAGAAGATGGTCCGCTGATATCGTCGAGTTTGCTTTTACTCCGGTTGCTATCTCCACGTGGCCGGTGATGTCACAACATGAACTGTTTCCATTGGGTCTGCACGACTGTGGGGTGCAAATTGCGTACTTGCAACTAAGCAATGATTCCCAAATTATAACTCTATGTTTCATTTCGTGTTTTAGGTTGTAAAACGTGTTAATTGTCCATTTTGCTTCTTCCTTTTAGTCTTTACTTTGTGATTTTGCATTTCAATTGGAACTGTTCACATGCGAAACGTTTCTCTCCTATATTTTCTATACTTAACAGTAATTGTCCTCTTTTGAAATTAAGTATTTTACTCCAATATCTGATGTTATATCATAAAGTTTACATCATATTCCCAATCTTGATTTATACGACATTCCGTTTAGTAGTTAATGCATGAAATGAGTTCAAATAAAGTTTTTTTATATTTGAGATAGAATATTAGTGCAAAATTCACTCGAGGCAAGCCATGTGTACCCAGTCATTTTACTATACATCAATTAATCGTCAACGATTCAGAAATTTAGCATAAATATAGTATTTTATTTCTTAAGAAGTATAATGAGTACATTACTGACAAGGTAATTTAGTCTCTTTCTTCGATTAATGCTTTGTTACCTTTCATACATTCTGCAAATAAAAACTTGGAAAATATTCCTGATTACGTAAAGTTTGGAAATACGTATAAAAACAAAACTAACAGAAGTAATTCCTAAAGAGATTTCTCATTTACGTTCCGTGCTTCATTTTGCTCTTGACAAAACGCATTTATTATAAAAAATATATTTTAAATAACTATGGGAAATACCTATGTCTTTTAACGGAAAGGTTTATTATTGTTATGTAAAGGTGGGATCACCATAATCTGAGGGGATTGATGAAATGTTAAACTCTGTTGAGAAAAATTAAAATCCTAACAGAGAAATAATTAATGATTGTTTTGAATAACGTCCCAAATATACAGGGCAAAAAGAAAGCTAATGCTTTTGACGTTAAGTAGAAATATATCGTCTTTTAGAAATTTCCTTTCTTCTTCCCGTTGAAATCAATCATTGCGAGTATCGAACAATTAGATCCGCTCGAAGGAACCGAAAATGTCAAAATCATATCCCACGCAGATTCAATCAATCAATTGTTGCTTGACAGTCTATTGATTAATAATAGAAGACCGACTAAACGATGTTTCTCTCTTGACGTGAATTATGTTAGAACTTTGGAACGTTTCAAAACCTTTTGCAAGCAGATATATTATAAGCTGTAAAGAAAATAATGTACTATTATCACTTACATCCAACACTCTAAATAAAAATGAATGTAAATGATTAATGAAGGTTTTTCATCCTATTTGCTCTTAGACAAATATCATCATATTATAGTACTCGTGTAAATCAAACGGAATTAGAATATCTCGAAACCCTATTTACCGTACTGGGTGAATATTTCATATTAGTTTTTCTGATCTTAAACAGTCAAATGCTCTCATTGATCTTTCTTTTCTCAAGAAATTTTACGAATAACAAAGAAGAAAACATAAATCAAACTTCATTTACTTTTCGTCTTGTTACATAACATTAAATACGTAATTAACTCCAAATATGTATTGATAAATATCTTTGGTTCATACAAGTGTGATCAATCGCGCATTCTTTAAATCTCATTAGATATTCGACGATTCTCAAAGTATTCAAATAATGACACGTCTATATTTATAATTTCAAAACCTTAATCTTGATCTAGGCATGTCAGAGGCTAATTTCGTGGGCGTGTCCCTATATTTCCGTCCGTGAAAGTGGTTCAACATTAAACAATCGGAAATAGCTAGTTACAAAATTTAGACGTATTATTGTAACAGCGAAGTAACATAATTTTCCTAATATTTGCTGCTCCCCAACAAGTGATCCAAATCTTGTCATTTAAGTATAACACATGCATTTATGATGAAAGTAGATATTATGCTGTACTAGTAGATATGTCAAAGACATTGTAAGAATTAATTGATGAAAACATAATGCTTGCTTTGTTATACTCTTTGGATAGTTTTTTGGATATTTTATTATATTTCTGTATGTAGCGTTTTTGAATTAATTCGTGCATAACACTTTTGGATTGCTATATTTTCTGTGAATACAATAATCCACAAAAAAATCAACTTTATTGATGGGAAACTGAAATCACAGGCTGAATATTAAACAATAAAAAGCTTACTTTGCGGTTACTTTCATGTGCAACTGCAGAAAACAAAACAAAATTCGTAAATGCTGTGCGAAGGAAGAAAAACGCCGCGTAATTTGTAGTGAAGAAAATGAATGAAGCTAGTGAAAAACTCAACAAGACAAGGTGTGGGCACTTATCGAAATGCATCTCGGCCTTCAGAAGTATTTTGATCGCGCCAAAATCCACGCTAGGGTGTGGAAACGACGTACGTGAGAGGAGCGTTCCAAATCACGATCCATAATGAATGAACCGGTGATAGGTTCCAGGGAAACGACTCTCCTCTCCCATTCCTTTTTATGTCCGTATATCTTTTCCCCTTTTTTCTCTCTCCCACATACGGCAACACACATTCTGAATCTTTCTCATGCAAGAAAAAACAGAGGAGGAAAGGAACGCCTTGGAGACATAGAGAGAGGGGGTTGAAAAATGGAGAAACGAGTCAGTGGAAATAATTAATGTGACCTCCGTGAGATACAGAGAGAGAAAGAGGGGTCAAAGGCGAATCTACGGCGGATCGAACATGGAAGATCAGGCATCTCGATATTTTCATGTACTTCAACACTTCATTCAAACGTGTTATCAAGTTTCACGTATTTTTTAAATGTCGGTTTTGAAGAGACTTATTTAATTGATTCGATTAAGAACAAATTTAAAGGAAGATTGGTGTGCACATTGACCCGGTTTCTTTTCTCCTAAAAATTTATTTTTTAGTGAATTCTTTACATGATTTTCTTCTCTTCAATATGTATGTTATTAAAAACTTTTAATCATTGAGAAAATTTTATTTCCTTTGGAGGGTTCTTTCTAAAACGAATGTCATTCATAAAATATCCGATTTCTTTAAATTTTAGAATTTTCACCGTTTTTGTTCTTTCTGTGATATAGAAACTTAATTGAGTACAGAAAATCTTTACACGAATAATGCAATTTGCTTCTTGAGTATCTTCTCTGAAACGGAACATCGAATTTAAAGTGGATTTCATGGATATACATATTTCACAATACCTCGTAAACCATTAAGAATGAAAACTCGAGATTTGAACTCGTGATGTCCATGGGACATACCATTAGCTCCACTCTAGTGCACCACTACAGAATCTGTGGAAGCTAATCTCAACATGGACTGACTGTTCCTTGCCCTGCAGTATCGGTAGCTGCGCCCTGCATTCACCGACCGTTCGCCTACCAGACCTCTCCTGTCAGTAGCGAGCAAGCGAACAAAACGATTTATTTGATTTACACCCTCATTTTACAGAGGCCTCACTCATACGTTCTTTGTCTTGCAATACTGTACTTAACTTTACGAGCAGTTTGTTCTTTTCATTTCATCGATGAAAATAGCTGTAAGTTAGATCACAAACAAACATTCTACAACCAAAAAGCAATAAGTTAAGTTTACCCATCAAATTTCATTCATCACGAGGTGTCATGACATCATGACAAGAAATAATAATGAGGGAAAATTAACTCGTTTATTACTAATTAAATTAAACTCATTTATCCAGTCAGCTCAGTAGCCGAAAAATTAAGAGTGAATCGTGTGGACAATATAAGAAGTGCGAAGTCATTCAATTGATGATTGACTTAAGAATGAAATGCATTCTCAAATAAATCATAGTATACTTAATATCGAATATTAGCATTAGAATCCCGAAATTCATGTAAGTAAAACTTAAATACTCATCTAGTTCTTCATTATGTATATTGTTCATAATAATTTACGTGTCCTCGTATTATTGCTCATAATAAATAGCATGTCTGTGTCAATTTTACACCGAAATTTCCCTAGTATGCAGGGAAAACATTTCTATGGGAATGGCTTCTAAGATGAAAATATTCTACTATTTACATTCTTAAGACTTCATAGATTTTTGTTGTTTTTTAATTAAATAATCATTTTCACTTCTTGTTCTCTCTCTTAAGAAAGTACTTACAAAACAATTTTTGTGGTCCCAATGTTTTTTCTTCAAACAAACAGAGTAAACTCCATTGTCAGTTTATCCTTCGTTTCTAATTAGATTAGTTGGGAACCCAGAGGTGAGAGCTGTGTAATAATTAAACAAAATGTTAATATCTTCTGATAATATATGCATTTCATTTCAATAATGCTTTTTTATAATAACTGACTGAACCTCATCGAAATGAAGATTTTATTTACAATGAAGAATATACTTTTAATGAACTATCCCTTAATAAATAAAGACATCCAATCATCTTTAAATCAAAATATAAAGACCTTTGAAAACGATTTATCCATTATCAAAATGGAAGACATGTTTCATGGTAGAAATGTGTTAATGGAAAATGTGCTCCCAAAGAACCTATTATTTGTATAATGTTACTAAATCAAACAGTGTTTTCACTCAGAAAATACGATTCTGAGCCAAGCACTGCGATACATGAGTGGGCAGCGAGGGAGGATTATATGAAAATCTCATGATTGAGGCTGTAAATGGGATGTTATATGGCATACTATTCGTAGTTTACATTCGTCGCCATTTTAAGCTGATCAAATTTCATATTCCATACTATCCGCGAAGCGTCCGCGAAGCCTGACTAAACTGCTTTGTGGCATGAATTCATCAAACGTTTACTATCAAGAGTACATGATTCAGTGGGAAAGCCGGGAAACATAATATGAGACAAAAACCACACTCGCTCCGAAAACTAGTAATTCTATCGTCTTAAAATAATATTTTCACTTCTCCGCTTCGCTTTAGTTAAACAAGAACCCTCATGAAAAAGCAAACGCAATGTAAATTTAAATTCTTGCGCAAAGGGAGTGAGGCGTTTCGAACAATTCGTGATAACGATGTTCGAATGTTTAGAATTAAAACAAGCAGACGCTCACACTTGTGTTCGTTAATTTGATTGGATTGTTTTGCTGTAACGCGCGCGATGATTGGTCGTGACAACTGCGCGACGGTTGTCATGACGACGCTCGCTCATACAAGTGCTTTGTTATTGGTGAAGGACAACAGTATTTGCACAGCCCAATATAAACATTCAAATATATGGGAATTAATGTTTATTTTGATTAGATTAATTCAACAAAACACGTTGGAGTGCTGATACAATGTGAGGGCAGGTTGGTTCTTCAGTACGGGAAGGTGAATTTTTAAGTTAAGTGCTTCACTTACAGTTCAATAAAATTAGTGTAGGATATACGTTGATAAGTTGCTGTTTGCAGTACTTTAAAAGAGAAGCACAAAAGAAATTGGCAAGTCATCCGCACAAGAAATGAAGTTTAGAAGGGAAGCTAATAATAAATTACCCAGCATTTCTTTGGTAATTTATTAAACATATCTTACGTAACGTGGTATGTTAAATATGCATTTGTTCAGCAGTGCCACTATTACAGCCACGTTGTAACTTTGTATCACATATTTTTACAAATTGTTTTCAGAAAACATTCAGATCATTTCTCAATATTTTAAGAAATTTTATAGCTTGAGATGTAGCATTGCATATTATTATATTTGTATGATAAGTAAATTGTAAATGAATATAGGTATCAATATAATAAAGCGGCAAGCATCTCACTTTCTGACTCAATATTCCAGTTTCATTCTTTTTCTTTTGTTGAATACCATGTTATTTAATTCATGACATGTTAGTAGGATACTTTAGTATATATGTATCACATGACGAAGTCACAAATCAATTACAAACTGAGATTGAAATACATTTTACAGTCTGAAAAAAGTTCGTTAAAGCTACAAATTTAATAAAATGATTATGAAAGACGTAAACAGTACAACTCTCATTACGAGTAATTTCAATTAGAGAGGTAGTTTTTATAATACAGTATAGAATGTTTGTTTGGTGAACTGGTGTAGTTTGTGAATGTAGTTAAGAAATATATAAGTCTTATTCGGTTTCCCAAAATTGAAAATAGTTTTATTGAATATTTTAAGTATGGACTTCTAATTAGAAAACTTTTTGATTGTATTTTAGTGAAGCCATATTCATACATAACGTAAAGAAGGTAATAATGAAAGAAAACTACTGCGTTATGTATTTTTTAAATATTGAATGATCCAGCCATACACGAGTTCATCAAGCGTTAGCAATAGAGATACGTCCCGTACCTCCTCTTCTGCTCCATTTGCTGGAGGCGAGAGTCACGGGATCTCTCCCTGAGCTTCATGGAGCAAACAGCAGCCAGAAGCTCCACCGACGCCCTGATTCCAGACACAATTACCCACCCCCTCACCATCTCCTTCTAGTAAGGAGGATGCTTTGCAGTATCTATCCATCGGCAAAACTTTGCCGCGGACTCGGTTCCACTAATAGGATTATCTTACTTAATTCGGAACACAAAGTTTTGTTTGGGGCTGTGTGAAATATTTGATTCTAAAATGTTGTGGAAAAATAAAATTAAGAATTTTATCATATTTATGAAATATTTTACAAGTTAATGATTTAATGATGATAATGATTATTTATCAATTACTTTGAATATCAATGTTCAAAACTATTTTAAAATTCGAAAAATACTTTTGTTTTGTTTCTGTAACATTCACTGGAAGTCAGCTTACGGAACACAAATCCCAGGATACAAAATCTGGTACACAACATCCTTAACACAAAAATTTCCGATAACGAAAAGTGGGTAAAGTAAAAATATTATTTCTGTCGCTTATGAAACTGAGGTATGTAATAAGTTAAGATAATAAATTCTTGATCTGGAAAAACAAAGCTTGTTAACTTTTACTTGAATGGACAGAACTTGTTTAATTCGAGTCAGGGACAATCGAGATTATTCATGATTTCTCAACATTTTGTTACTCTGTCACTCTCTAGCAATAATAAGCATAATTGTTCCCAACTCAATATCCATTCTGATGTTCCTTCTCATGTAGTCATTTGCTATTTTTCAATTCGTTTGTGACGTCATGACTTTCAGTTTTCATCTCTCTTAACTCCAGCGCCATCTGCCAACAGCTGTCTTCCGTCCCCGTCATCGAGAACGACACATCTCCCAATGCACACTGGCACCAGGATGCCATGTTACGCCGTAAGTAGGACAGAGTTTCATTAAGGTAATTGGCAAGGGTGTCGCTGGGGACCTGAAAATTACCGCTGTACGTACGAGACCCGTTTTGATCGAAGCCTTCACTAAAAACAAAAGGGGTGTAATTAATGACGTCCATTACGGTATTGCTAGGTGGAAGAAGGTGTTCGTGCAGCCGTTGACGTTGCTGCCAGATGACGCAATAAAGACCTGATGATAATGGTTGTCGAAGCGCGCTTCTCAACTCTAAGAAAGAATAATGGAAGGAGAAGATTGTTTGGAAAGGATCTGTCTCATGAAAGAAGACGACATACCCAAATTATCATCGATTATATTTTTATTCTTCGTTAATAAACTTTATTTTATCAGAAATTATTACAAATTATTACAAACTGTCCCCAAATTGACAATATATATAATAGAAACTCACTATACTAATGTCACTCATACGAGTATAAATTACATCAGAGTTATCTCTCACCGCTTTCCCAATATCGCTGAGCGGTAGAGCGTGGATTTATACCCTGCTCGGTCGAACTAGGTGGGGTTTTCACCTGGGGTTTCAGTCTACTCCAGGCAAATGTCGGTTTGCCAGCTTACATTACCCAGCAATACATCTCTTCATCTCAACGGTTACGTGGAACAGCAAGCTTCATGGCCTGAATCTCGCCAAAAGTCATAAAATAATACTAAGAGTTCAATTTGGTACTATGAATTTTCTAATGACTAAATTTCAACCCAGTTAATACCAAACTAAACAGACTTATATCACGTATCTATCACTTATTTGTATGACCTGTATCATATACATATTACTTATTTGTAATACTCTCTAAGCTTAATTGCGTAATTTAATTTGGAAGTAAAAACTATAACCCATTTCTCTTGAACGAACATCTACTAGAAATAACTTCCGCAAGAAAAATGAGAATAAAGATACTCCACAAATCACTGAGATAGACGATCTAAAATTTAAGAAAGAATGCAAAGGACGTAAAATGGCTGACCCTGAATGGATGAATCACCTCCGGAATTTTACTGCCCTTTCCCGTCGTGGGAAGGGTCTTAATAAAGGAACAATTTTTCTTACTCGCTCATTGTGGATATTCTTGCTGTGGATTCTTGTGGAATATGGAAGTAATGAAGGTGACCATTATTGACAATACCTCATATCTACTCCTTTAGGAACCAAGTTTCAAAGGATGGCTATGTATCACAGAGCGAGTGCAGAAAGAAGATGAAGCCATTTCTCAACCACTGGATGATCAATTGCTGGAACTCCGTCATTGTTCAGAAGCGGCAAAATGCGCCTACGAAAGGGAGAGTGCTTGTGCTCACTACATTTTTGCTTTTTCCCCCTCCATATGATAACAAACACCGAAAAACAGGGACATTGATCAGTCTTTAACTATTTTAAATCTACTTTAACACAATCTATCGATTCATGAAGTATTCTTAATCTTTCGTGTACTATAAAGTATGTCAGTTAATCTTTAAGATCATTTATCCATAAAATGTGTAAATTGACTTTATGTTTTCATATCTTTCTTGTTAGGATTCATTAAATTATCGTAACACATTACAACCATTTGTGATAACTTAATTCTGTATAAATTTACTGGAATTATTAAAAAAAACATTCATATTTTACATTGATATTAACGTAGGTCGGAATGTTACCGAAAATGTGCGTCATTTTCATGTTTTTTTGATAGGGGTTGGTTTTAATTCGTATAAATTATTTACGAATAACAAGTAGGTTCCATATTTTAGACCAAAAGTAGATCTGGTTTCTCAAACATACTTCCTCGAAAAGCCATGAATAAAGAACAACGACATATTCAAAATGAGGCAGTAAATAAAACTATTTCGTGTAGTAAAAATGTAATATGAGTGTTTATAGTGGTCTCCAGTTTGTCCAAACGAGGAAACACACGAAAGAGTATAATCTCTTGTAGTGAACATCAATTCTTGGAACTAACAGACATTGTTATTGTGTAAAAGTTAACCTCAAAAATTTAGGTTGTTGGTATAGTATCAATATGTTGTTTTATATTCATTAAATACATGATCGTAATTTAGAAATTTTAAAAAATGTTAATTCATGTCAATTCAATCAAAAATTGAAGTGCAAGTTCATGTGTGAAAATAAACGCTATTCTTTCTTAGAATTACAAAAAGAAATTTTAACAAACCAGATATTTTACTGCTAACTTTCTAAGACAAATTATTAAATGTTTAGAATATTCATTTTGTTTACAATTGAACCACGCAATTGTTCGAGCCTAGAATGAAATAATACATGAAAGGAAGGTTTTGGTTTCAGAGATACATCTTTAAAGAGGAAAAGAGAATACATGCATGTGAACTTATATTTTTATGTGACTTATATACCTGCATAAACTCTTTTGCTAATAGCTGAATTAATCAATGTAACAGTGAACTAGATAAAAATAAAATGTACTAAATTTTAATGACATTGACATACTCGTTTTAATCGAGTAGTTCTCTTCATGAGTCAACAGCATTTTAATTGAAGCAAATCATGATATTTCGAAAGTATTTGATACAGTGTAAAATTGTGAATGGTTTAAAGGAAATATTATAGACGTTCAGTACTGACAGTGATTCACTGACAAAATTGCTCTCCAGTAAACAATCAGTACATTGGCACATGAAACAAAGTTTATAAATGAGTCGTTACAGTACAAAGGAATTTCTAGAGAGTGTATGGTAAAGACCTAACTTCTGAAAATAACATGCAAGGTGGTGGCAGTTGAAAGGAGATTGAAAACTACGAGAATTTTTGCTACCAATGGATTGGTAAAGCCAACCACTGTGAGGCCAATAAATCGCCCAATCTGATCCCTATGTTCTTCTGTTTCGATGGGTTACTTAAAAACATGACTAGGAATGAAAAAAAATAGCCACTTGCAACATATTTGATTGCGCCATTATTGCGCGTGTTGGATCAATCACTAGAGACTTGAGTCGTGGTCAATTTTTTGTTAGATGTGCGCAGAGTGACCAATGGCGATCACAATGAAACGTTTTGAGACAATTACAAACCTTTATTATTTCTTTGATATATTTCACTCGCTCTTGTTATATTTTTTATCAGATTTATTTTTTAAATAACAATTTTTAAAAACCATCCAACCTTTTTTGATGAATCTGCATAACCGGGAAGAATAGTATTAAACTTTTCTTAAATTATAACTAAACGTAATGGAACGTGTAGTAATTTCAGATACTTTTAACACAATACATGCTATCACATCGTTAAAATACTCTGTCTTCTAAGATTATTGTAGCTCTCATCACTGGAATATCATTATCATGCCAAAATGTAATAATGATTGATTGTTCCGTGTTACGGCATGGCATGTTCTACACTATCTCAATCATGTTTTAAAAGATAATTATGTGTTGTTAGTTGAATTTAGGCGATTTCACGCGCGTCAGTTTTTGAAGATTTTACGTAAATAACAGTCCATGAATCCCCATCTACTGAATTAAAACTTATTAAAACTGTTGGTTGCGTCAAGAAAATGCATTAAAAAGGAAAGGTGAAAGTCTAAAAGATAACCTAATTTTCCATTGTCAACACTATTTTGTATTTGTTCATAGGATCTTCACCCTGTTGAAAATAAATTAGGAACAATTACATTGCATATTTGCGCCCATAAATAAACAAAGATTTTCTAATGATGTAAGGGAGTGGTCATTATTGTCAATCTACATGTAAATCATATATCAAGAAATTCAAAATAATGTACTCTTTCTAACAGCAAAATCCTTCACCCTCGTAGATGATGCAATATTTACTACTGAAGAAATTAAAACAATTATGAAACAAACTAAGCAAGATATATTATAACGTAACATAGAAACAGACTGGTCAATAATAAATAGCAACGCACGTTCATTAGTGTGTAGCTCCTCCGGTGGCTTGGGGGCTAGCATGCTTGCTCTCCATCATGTCACTCCAGGTTCAATTCCCGGTGGGGCCAGAAAAAATTAGTAGCTTTTTACATCAATGACACTATTTATATCTTCTGTAACATACTTCTAACCACCTCTTACTACTCCTAACTCCTCCACGTGGGTCACGTTGTTGGTAAACCCAGCTCACCGGGCCACCTACTAACAATAGCCCACATCCTATGGCCCCACGTAGATATGCTTCAATAGTACGTCACATTTCCCATGTACTACAAATACTACAATTAGTGTGAAAAGCAGGAGAATGAAAACAACAAAATCTGACTTGGTAATAATTTCACCCCAATGTCAACTATTCTATATTATTAAAAAGGAACAATTGATAGGAAATATAATGAGCTAATATTCCGATACTACAGAACATTATTTAATTCATATTCTATAATCATCGTCATTTATATCTATTGTTCGTTAGCTTCCCCAATAAATTATATTTCCTATCTAGGACAAAATTATGAAGATGAGTGCATATTACAACAAAACTTTTGAAATGGCGGAATCCACTGAGTGACTTAGCTGTCATCACTGTGATGGAGGGGAGACTATGAGAGTGTAAATGTTGAGAGCGTGTGTTCATGTTTCCACAGCGCATGCGCCGCCGTTCTGCGCGTTTGCATGACGAGGCAGTGGAGCAGAACGTGCGCGCACTTCTCCCACACAGGGAGAGGAAGGGCGGAGAGTTTGAGAGGATAAAACGCAAATATCCCGATCCGATGTGGTCAAACGAGTGGCTTAATGCGATTATTTACCGATAGTCGCCTCAGTAAAATTGGATTTTAAGGTTGGACGCGTTTTTTTAAACCACTTAGTGACATCTCGATGTGAAATCAGGATAAAGAGATTTACGATCCAATGCATTATTTGTGGTTTTCAGGAGCATTCGTATAACATAGTCTATTTATATCGCAATGGTGCAATTCTCTTCATTTTGAATCATACAAATAGAATTCACTATCCTTCGTTGGAAAAGCAGATATTCCTGAGAGCAATTTAAAAGGCAGGTCTATCATATCGTAATTCATGGTCAGTAAAAATAGACATACCCTATTTTCTAATGATTGTTAAAAATATTTAATGTGTTTGGGGATCCTAAATGTCAGAACTCAAAGCAGTGCAAGTGATGAATAGCGGTCTCGACACAACAAAGATAAAATATTTTTGCTAGTACAGGACCCGAGTAAATTCCCCTCTGGGTTCATATTCCTCATGTTTTCTAGAGACTGTCTTTACATTCTGCCACGTCGAAAAATCTGGTACTTTTTTAGTAACTATTCTGTAACTTGTAGAATAACGGTGACCACACTGCATTCTTCTATCAGCTCATTTAATTCGAAACCCCAGAAGTTATTTCATCAGATTAGTTTTTAACATCAGTGTTGTTATCACAGTAGAAACTTGTCTATCCAGACTAACTGGGACGGTCAGTCATCCGGATAATAAAAAATACGAATAATATGGAAACACAACAATTAAAGAATGTGTTGTACAGTAATTAGCTATTTATTCGACATGAAAATCAATAAGAAAAATATTTACTTGATCCATAAAGTTGAAAAGAACATGTGAGACGCGTCATGACACTGTGTGTAATTTACACAACAAAGACGTGTAACACAGATAACCAATGGGTTCAACATTTACGAGCCATTGGGTATCACAACTATTGGTTCTCACGGTGTTTAATTTAGTACTGAAGAACTTTCCTTATCTGGACATCTCGGTATCAGACCATAGAGAAGATTAGTATATGGCAAGGCAACAGAATATATATTATAATAATAAAATATCAATTTTAGATACAAAATCAGACTCGTGACATAATAAGTATATTCGCACAAGAACTACAGAACTCTCCAATTCAGCAATATTTTCTGTGTTTAGAAATCAGAAGATAAAAGTGCGACGACTGAATGTGTAACTCCACCGATTTAAATAGACTAGATTAACTTGTACATCAATGGATAACTGATGCCCCGGAAGCCTGTCAGACTGATCAATAACATAACAAAGGGAGACTATTGCATTACTACCTGAAACAGTTAATCTAAAGAAAAGTATATTGAAAAAAGTAAGATAAATGATTTCTTTGCAACATAAGTTACTCACAAACAACTTTTCTCAAGCCGTTGAGACAAATTGTAAATGAAAAGAAATATTTTGGTGGTAAAACTGATTCAGATAAATGAGAAATCTGGGTCTGATAAATAGTTGGTAAAGCTCTAAGAAATAAATCTTCTTCTGAGGATACAAGCCGTAATGTCATTAACGGAAGTAACAAATATCGCACAAAACTGTAAGATACTGTGTGTCTCACTGCTAGTGGGTTGTGGTTGTTATTAGGATAGGGCCGAGCGTGGAGAAGGAAATAGCAGTGGAAAGAAATGAAGATTTCTTTTAAGAGACACAAATCCCATTCGATTTCTCTCAGCTTGTCTCCCTAGAATATCTTCTGTAAATATATTGTTTCACCAATCCACGCAACCCTACATCCCGGTTTTCTTTACCTAATCTTCGTCTGCTACTTTGTGAACATTATTCCATGCGTGTGTAGGTGCTGTGTTTCCAAGTGCTGTCCTCGATCTCGAGTACTTTGTTTACCTTTCTTGTTTCGTCACTTTCCCTGCTATCCCACTTTTGGTACGCAGTTATCCGCTTCTAATTGATCTCTTCAAATCCATCCGCACACAAATATCACCGACGCTATTCGTTCCCCATTTCTAAAACACCCGCTCTCTTTTCCGTACACATTTCCATAGCCTCCAAACAAGTGACAATCGGAGCGCTCATCAGCGTCGCTATGCTATGCGCGTTCGCACTTCAAAGGCCGCTTTGGGAGAAGTTCGCCGTTGGTGCGGGGGACGCGTTGCCCACTCGCCACCCCCACCACCCCTGCAGTTGACTGATGGAAGAGGGAACTTCGTTCGACTGTCCACGTGAGCGAGCGAGAGAGAGTGGAGCCAATTAGCGACGTGATAGGCGTCCTGGGCAGTGCGCTCATCACGCCTCCTACACACATTCATACAGAAGCGAGACCGCGGCGAGCCGTTTTAAAACCCTTTCCAATTAACTCCATTGTTCGGTGTAGCAGCTCCGAGAGACGACACTCGAAAGGAGAATTAAGAACAACCATAAGAAAGAAAAGGGTAAAGTTGAAAATGAAGGAACTGAACACAATGTAAGAAAGTTGCTTCAACAGAATGTATTACCTACAGTTAATATTACCTACAGTTAATAAATTCCATGCTATTAAATGAGCAATAATTGTAGTAACTAACAATAAAGTTATAACGATTTTCATGAACCGAACTGATATATTTTGGGGTGAAAAAGTGTTCTTACATGATCTCATTCTTGGGTAGGATCGGTTTAGTTCTCATATGAATTTCAGGAAATTCATAAATTATGAATTACAACTTTTCGATTGTTTACAGTGTGAGCTGCTTGTATCGACTTGAGTTTCTATGTGAGTCAATACGAGTTTCTACTTCAAATTAATGAAAAGAACGTGCAACAAACATTGTAAAATCTTTGTCACAATTTAAGTCTACTCTTCCAAAAATTGAATTTCCTTTGAAAAATTTACACTAATGACAATAAACTTAAATATATTGCGATATGTATTGGTATGGTGTATTGCTACATTGATCTATTCCTTTCAGTTCACACGAGTATCACATTACTTTCAACAGCTATCGTTATGTTTGTGACCAATAATTGAATACAGAATAAATTGACTTGTAAATGCAATGTAACAAAAGTTTTACAAAAATAGTTCACGTAATAGTGTCTTACAGTACACATGTCGCTCTGTGAGAACTTCTATGGAATACCAAATGATGACCATACAATTTTGAGTCTTTAATGTGTGCTCAGTTGATAAAGAAACGGGGAGGTGGGAGAAAATGATAAGCTCAAAGAAACCACTCTCTTGTCCTCATTTTTTCTCTGAGGCAGAGGTAGCCAGCAATAGGCTCCTCGACGAATGCTGCGGGCAACCGCGGGCAGCATAGAAGGAGGTGAGGAGTAGACGTCAGCACCATTACGTATTGTAATGTTTTTCGCTAACGTTGAATTTCTCGTGTTCTATACACCTTAAAATCGCCTTCCATTAATTCAAAAACTGGAATTGACATAAAAGACTATTTTAAACTCAAGGGTGGTTTGTTACTTGTACAAAATTATGCGCGCCCCTTTGCAGCATCCCGTTCGCCCACCGGGGGGCCGCACCCCACAAAATCGGAATCACTAGATTAACCAATATCAATATCTTTGATAAATGTGAGGCGAACTTGTTAGAAATGCTCTTCCGCTTCTCACACACAAAATAAAATGAACCAACGTGTACTGCTGTTATTGTCATAAAAAGCGATTAGCAGCACCCCACCATTGTGCGTCCCGTCATCCACTCAGCGAGATGTTTGATAGGTGATGCCTGCGAGGGCAAAATGCCCGCGACGGGTGGCATCCCTGCTCTAAGGTTTCTCGACTCGAGTCACTTGTTGTTGGACGATGCCCCAAATTAAAAAGGTCACCTACCAGTGCATTTTTATGATGATGAGATGAAAAGTATATGCGTACAATGGGAAGTTTGAAGTTTGATTAAGAAAAGTCTCGTAGGTTCAATTAGCTTAAGTATTTAGAATATTTTAATCATTAGCGTTTGTTTTAAGTGTGGAATTCTCACTGTATTTTGAACCCAAATCAATATTATTATATATCTTCCAAAAGCACTTTAAGCCAAAACATAATTGCGATGAACAATTGAGNATATATATATACATACATACATACATACTTGATTTGTATATAAGATAACCGGTTCAAATTTTTTACTTGACTGACAAATAAAATGCAGTTATAAAGTTTAACTGTTAGACCTGAGTCTCATGATGTGTTATGCAGGATGTATTATAAAATACAAGAATTGTGTCAACAAGAGACAAGATTTGAACTGGAACGGAGCAAATAAGAAATACGTAGTATTTGACCATACAGGACAAGATAGTTTCTCTATCAAAATTGTTTATTTCATAATTTATTTTTTCTGAGCCGAGAACAATCTATCTACACCTTACCACCACATAGTACATAGTATCATAGTACCTAGTAAACCACATAGTACATAGTAATTTAAAAGTATAACCTATTGTCAAAGAAGTTAAAAACAGCGCATGACCATGTGGAGTACTATAATAAACCTTTAAAAACAAAGTCTAGAGTAATGAAAAGATACATTCCTCTTCCGAACTCCGTTGGGAAACTCTCCACATATTCTTGGGAAGCAATTGTTTCCTTTTAATACATTGTCGTAATTCCTAAGGGCAAGATGGCGGTCATGTCGAACAGCTTCAACGGGTGGATGGGTCAAGGAACAGAATGTAGTCATGCAACTGCTGCTGAGCATTAGAAGCTAAGCCACCGCAAATTAGCTCAAAACGATGCACGCGGATTATGTGTGCTCTTGTGCATATAACTGATGCACCAGAGGTAAATGAAGACGCCGCAAGAGGAAGGAGATGGGGTTTAAGAAGAAGGGGAGTTAAGCAAATTGTGGTACACGCCATTCAGCTTCAATCAAAAAGGGAATAGAATATTTTCTGTCGCATTTAGCTTGATAAAGAAATTTCATAAAGTTTTTGCAATATTCCGAGTTCATGGAGACATAATTTTCCACTTACAGTAATTGCAACGATTCAAAACACATTTTTAATTTTCTGATTATGCTGTTTGAATATATAACATTGGCAAATGATATATACATTGGCAAATGATACACGTAACACAAATATTACAACTATATATAATGCGTTTCTTGTAATACAGCAATAACAGAATTTATCCCCACGAAGAGATTTTTTGTTCTTAGTGAATGTTGTTTGTTGTCACAGCGTAGACAATGTGTTAGTTTTTGGACACCGAGTGGTCATGCAATCTATTGTCTCTGATGACAAGGGACATATTCTCATTTGTGGTTTATTTATATATTTTTTTAAAATTTTGTTTGTTTATTATTGTACAACCCATGAATTGATAACTAGTTCTTTAATAATTATCTTTTGTTTCAATAATGCGATAGACAGGTTTGTGGAATATCAATTGCGAGAAACTAAAATAAATAGAAAATGAAAGGAGGTATAGTTATTTTATGAGTATTATTTCCTTCTATTTTGAGTTGTGTCATGGTCAATAGCACGAAAGTAGAACATTAGAAGCTCCTTCATTTGTTTGAGTGGTAAATGCAATACAAAGTTATCTCCTTTATAATACAGGACAAAGAAAGGAAATAAACTACATATGATTCTTGCATGATTCAACTTTATATGGTTACGGCATATTAAAGAATCATTTTATTACTTTTTTATTTTAATATAATTTATTTTTTTACGATTTTAAAAGTTCTCTCTTTCATTTTAATTTATCATATACGTAATATACAGAAAGTATTGTAATCGTGAAAAAAAAATCGAAAACGAGATTTTTGCGGAAATATCCGAAAAAGTTCTTTTTGGCTGGACGTCTGTCCATCTCTGCGCAGTACTTCTGACCGAATGGAATTTTTTTTTTCTTTTCATTTTTCATATTTACGGTAGAATATACTATGCAATGCTTTCAATTTTCTTTTTACTTGGACACAAAGGGCACTTCAGATGAAGGTAAATGTACATTTTTGAATATTTTTCAAAAAACTGGTTAAACGATTTTGTTTAATATTCTGTACGCAAAGTGTAATTAGAATACATTACAAGCACATAAGCGGTATTTCGCTTGAAAGTTTGGTATAGACGCACTGAAATAATTTCCATCTGCTGTACTTACACATTTGTTTATTATTTCAAGAAGCTTGAATATTATTTAACATGGATGAAGCAGAGGTAGAGTAAAATAATATTCTGAATATTTATATTACTTTCAAATTTCTAATAAAAGACAGTAATATGTTGAATTATTGACTTTGACGAAAATGTTAGTCATAGTTAATTACATTATCATGTACACTTTTTAAACTAGTGGTGCAAACCCATTGCACATACTGTCTCATATACGTTTCTCAGTCTGGACTAGAGAGCGGCATTAAAGCATTCTATTAGGAGACGGTTAATTTTAACATGTTGCTCTATATTTCGGTAGTCTTCATTTTACCTAATTTAAAAAGTTTATTAAAGAAATATTTTACAAACATTTATATAAAAGAATCTCTAATACACAAATTCTGTTCTTTCGTTTTTGGGAGAGATAAGATCAATTTTTCAATTTATTTAAATCTTATGTTATTGAATACATTATTGTATAAAACCCAAGTATTATATTTCAATTTATCAATTTCAGTCTTCAACAATGTCATTTCGGGCTACACGTGGTTATGTATCTCAGATAAAATCAGTAAGATTTATATTATATTTCATAATATATATTTATTAATAAACATAAAGATAAATGGGATATTATAAACGCGAGAACAATGCCATCAGGCCATAAATATTCTTATATAATTTAACAAAGATTTAATTTTTTAGCAATTTGAAATATAAACATTATGTTAATAAACATTAATCGTATATACTAATAATTTCGATTAAATAAGTGACGAGATAGGTATGGAGCGTTATGAAATAACGGAAGTAAATAAAACAAACAGTATCAACAATTTACCCGAAATTATTAATATATACGATTAATGTTTACTAATATAATTTTGCAATTTCAAATTGCAAAGAAATTAACTAATTAGTTTTTAATTAAATTACATAAGAATATTGATAGTCTGCTGGCTTTGTTCTCGCGTTTATAATATCTTAATTATCTTTATATTTATTAATAAATATATCTTTTGAAATAGAATATAAACCTTACAGTTCTTATATATCCAAAAAACGGAAGAACAGAATTTGTATATTAGAGATTCTTTTATATAAATGCTTGTAAAATATTTCTTTAATAAACTTTTTAAATTAGGTAAAATGAAGACTACCGAAATATAGAGCAACATGTTAAAATCATTCCTTTCCTAATTAAATGCTTTAATGTCGCTCTCTAGTGCAAACTGAGAAACGTATATGAGAAATTATAATTAGATAATGGTGTTGTATTCGGTTTTTACTTAATGAAAAATAAAGTTATGGTCAACCGAAAAATATTTATTTGCCAAAACCGGCTTTCGACAGCTTATGCTGGCTCCTTCAGTGGTCTACAATCAAGGTACAGGAATATATTTAGCAACTGTTAAATGGTCTTAATAATTATATACAATAGTAATTACAAAAATATGTATTAAAATAAAGAGTACTAGTATTTTGAAGGTAATAATAATCAGAGAATTTAATACTAATTGGTTTCAGATATTTAAAAGATTGTATAATTAGTTGAATGATCAATGTTTGTTTGCAAAATTATTACTTGAAAAATTGAAATTAGTGAATAATTTTTTGCAATAAGAAAACGTTTTGTAAGCCGAGCGTCTTACCTTCTCTGCCCTGGAAGGTTGTGTGTGGAATGCGAGGATCTGGCCGCCTCTGTGTCTTAAG
>NNCF01129130.1:262987-302672 GCA_002313205.1 Laupala kohalensis | reverse complement strand
GGAGGGTTTCTCCCGGAAGATGAATGCTAAATGGATTCAAAAAGGAGGTTTGGTATTGGGGAGAGAGAGAGTAGTTTGTTTGTTCATTTAAAATGTGTGCGTGTTGGTTTATTGCTTTCTGAATGTGGATTGACTCTAGTAAAATTCTGTTATAATATTTATTTTTAATTTCAAGTATATGAGTGTGTGTGTCTGTGCTGAAGGAATGATTTTAGTCTAACAGGTGTGCAGCAAAGTGAGATTTGTCTGTCTTGTATTTTATTGCATAAGTATTCTTTAAGGCGGTAAAAAAATTCCTCTCAGTTTGGCCAATATAGTATATAGTAGATGAGGAAGTATGTGCAATGGTTTTGCACCACTAGTTTACTTAATCATATACGTAGTATATAGAAAGTATTGTAATCGTGAAAAAAAATCGAAAGTGAGATTTCGACGAAAATATCCGTTTTGGCGATTCCTGATTCGGAAAAAAATGGTGTGCGGTATAACGTTCTTCCGTCTGTCAGTCCGTCTGCACGCAGCGATTCTGAGTAAACGGATTAACCAATTTAATTCCCATTTCGTATTTAGGGTAGAATGTACTTGTTGTCGATGCATGTGCTCTAATTATTTTTTTACTTTAAAACAAAGGGTACTTCTAATGAACGTCAATGTATTCCTTTGAATGTTTCTCAAAAACGGCTCCAACGATTTTGCTTAAATTTTCTATACATTAAGTACAATTAGTATGCATTACATCCACATTAACAGTATTTCGCTTGAATGTTTGGTATAGACGAAGTAAAATAATTTCCATCTCCTTCACTTACACATTAGTTTACTGTTTCAAGAAGATCAAATAATATTTAGCAGTGTAAATGGACTAAGCAGACTAGAATACACTTTTCGTAAACTGAAATGAAAGGTAATGGTAAAATATATAGGAGGACAGTAAACGCACTGCAGATACGAAACTACCTCAATTTCTGTATAAAACGAAATTACACTGATATGTCACTATATGTTTTAAAATAATATTCTTAATATTTATTTTACTTCCAAATTTCAAATAATAGACAGTAATAAGTTCATCTAGCGACTTTGAGCATGAATACAGCACTGGAAGACGACCAAAATATAGAGGACCACACGCCAGACATTACCTTTCACTATAGAATTTTTTCTCCCTCTATGCTGCAGACGGAGAAACGTATATGAGAAAGTATGTGCAATGGTTTTGCACCACTAGTTTTACTCTTACAATCCCAAATACATGCGAGTCACGGAACGTTTGCGTACAGTGTTCTCAAGTTATTCTTACATGTTTTATTGGTCTCTTTTATAGGAGAATTTTCCTTAAAACTAGGTATTCAATATTATATTCTCAATGATTTACACACGAATTTTGTAGGTTTAGTTTCAGTTCAAATATACAATAAAACTTAACCTAAAAAAATCAGACTATAATATTCTAAAAATATTTCAGAGCAACAATAGTGAAAGTTTCGTAATATCGTATTTGCGACTTTTTGTTTAGAACTTGGTTGGTTGTCATGGAACACCATTGAGATGTTCTCAATAAGAAAATGTAGTTCAAAAAACCCAGTACTTTCTCATTAATCACCGGGCAATATACACTAGAACACACCGAGATCTAAAAAATCACAGTAATATATTTATATGGCATTTAATTGAAGTTTTAATTTGTTTTTACCAGTGAGATAACAAATTCATGAAGTTTCAATTTTTATCAGCAAATGGTATAATGTCCAACTACGAATCAAATAAATTTTTTTGTTGATATCTCTTCAAAAACAGGTCACATTACTAGCCTCCCTCGGAGATGTCCTCGCTCATCTGGAGGACTTACAAAAACTCGGTTGAAAATGTTTCAGGTGTAAACTATTGAAGGGATTGAAACTTTCAGGTTCGTATTTCTCAGGCTTCATGCTTTTCAGTGAGCAAGAATTTCATTACGACATAAGAAAGAATTAAAAATACCAGAAGAGGCAGTTATTGTTTTATTTTATGTATAGATTCAATTTACAGTAGCTTAAGTTTTTTTAGTTAACGTCTATATTTATTGTAGATCTGGATATCCAATACGAAAACTCATAAAAAATTGTTTTAAATTATTGTCACGCAACTTTTCGTAAACTCGTTTAATGTTTGTAAACCTGACGAAGACTCAACCCGGCATCGAAATGTTGTGTAACGATGAAATAAAATCAAATTTATCTATGAATGATCTTATTGGATATCCAGTGACCAATTAAAAAAAAAAATGATGGATTCTATTTCATTCATAGAAAATCTACTTTTGTGTATTTCAGTCAGCCTCATTTAGCATCATGGTATTCGCGTATCTCCGCTCTAAGCAGCAGCAGCTGCAGCAGCTGCAGCAGCAGCGTCTGTACGCCGTAAACATCGCGGCTGCGACTACGCTCAGCGGATCGTGGACGGTTGTAATTGGTGCGGGGCCGCAGCGACGCTTGTTCCATTACGATTCGGTACAAATCGCACGGTCCTGGCGAGGCACGAATACCAATATTCGATTCGTGCTTTGCTCTAGATAGGGCTGTGGAACGGGTGCCATTTCTCTCTCCAGACACTAGGTGCAATGCTCAGTAACGCTCACTAATCCTGCACTATAAAGTGAGCAAAAATTGTACCTATGTGTGTACTACCTTTATACTTGGGAACCTATGTGAATTTCTGTTGTTGTTTTTTCTAAAAAATCGTTCAAACGATTGTTGTGAAACTCATGATTAATATTCATAGATTTATTTTTGGATGAAAATGCGATATTACGAGGTCTCATTTCCCAATAGGATCGTTTAACTACTTTTTTAAATAGTAGAAAACACCATAATAAATAAATAATTAAAGACTTACGATTTAAAGCATGTAATAAATAATTAATTATTTAATCATTTTGATTATCTAATGGACGTTAATTGTAGTAGAATTAGAAAATATCTATATCAAGGATTGCATTTGTCTTTTTAAGTACGTCCCTGCGAGTTTCGAACTTAAATTTTCTGACTTCCGTTTATTACGATCATTAAGAAATATGTTGCAGAACTCAATTGACGACTAGAGAGAGTTTATTTCAGATTTTTGCACTAAAATATAATACTCATATATAAAATTCATTAAATGTTAGAAAAATGCAACTTTCCATAAAAAGGTTCTCCGTAGTATAGAAGTAAATGCGCTCACCTGGAGACCACGAGCCCCACCATGGAAATTTTTTAATTCAGTTTTGTCAACATGATGTACCTGGTTACTGGTGGAGTTTTTAATATTTTTTTACTATTGAATAAAATCATTTGTTTTAAATTCACATATTTGACCTTTTAACTATTCAGATATTATATATAACTATTTTCATGTGTATTTAAAGAGGATATTATTTAATATCTATAAATAATATTTTATTTGTGTATGATAGTTACTTCCTACTTAAACATGTGTAGTCGTTGTAGGCGTATTTTATTTGATAATTTTCCTTTAGTTTAGTACCCGAATCTACGCGGATATATTTGGCAATTATCTGTGAGAGGTCCCTTTTAACATGAATCATTCGCTTTCAGTCAATTTTTTTCAGCGAACACAATAAATAAATTTGTTCACAATAAGAGTATATCACAAATTGTAGACGATTATTTTACTGTTTAAGAGAATATTATGATCTTATAACTCGTTTCCTGTCACATACCAACATTCGAGATGCGTAAATAAATGGTATAAAACCATGTATTTCAGAGTTCCTACGCATATGCTAGTGTCAGTTCTATACAAGTTTAATTAAAATTCTGGTCAAAGCCTCTATTCTATTTTACTCCACATTTCGAAAACGAAACAAAAAGAAAAAAAAAGAAATAGCTACATGTCCAAACCCAGAAGTTGGGATCCACCGGCACTTAAACCAGGAGACAACGTTTCCCAAACACTCGCGAACATTCATTACCCTCCTCTCCCGCCCCTCGCTCACGCGCGCTCATGGCGGTGGAGTTGCGAACGCAGAAAGCCGCGCACCCCTCCGGTAGTCCACGCTGGCTCACTCTGGCCCACGCTAGCGCGCTCATCACGCCGCAGAAATAAACTGAAAATAATTGGGGCATCCGGCGCGGTCGAGGGCAACACGCGCCGTTGCGTTCGCACATACATACAAGATGTCACGCCATGTTTTTGTTTTATGCCACCCGCGTGCATGTTCATCCCTGTTGCGTGAGGCGAAGGGGGAAGGGCAAGAGAAGGAGAAAGGAATGGGAGAGAGAGAGATGAACAGATGCGCACCGACGCTGTTTAGAGAGGAAGAATGTGAAGGATAATGCAACAGAAGAAATTCTACGAATATTTAGAGAAATTGTACATGCATATGATGAAAAAAGGGAACATATAATTTCTCTTTCGCTTATGATAACTCAGCTTGTTGAATGTTGGGCGATCAGACTTTCATGTTTCCTTCGATTATCTTTAATGACTGAAATGATTTTAAATGGTTCAAAATATACATGCAAACTCTGTCTGTCTGAGATTTGGAAGTGGAAGGTGACATATTAGATGCAAAGTCAATTGAATGTATTTCCAACACCGCGATTCAAGAATATTAGAATAGTATCTTCAGAAAGATTAATTTGATATTACAAAAAGAGAAGATTCATTTGATGCACCAAGTTATCTCTATTTTCTTTTCTTTACATGATACTGGACGCGAATGACGCATTTTCATTAGTCTTATTTCCCTTCCAACATTTATGTCTTATTTCACGAGACCAGTCACTCATAACCTAATATAAATCTTCAGAATTGTTCTTGACTTTTTCCCAGATTTGCTATATCCCACGTTTTGGTAAATATGTTTCATCTTCAAATCACGTATTATTAATTCAGAACATTAATTCATTGGGTTGCTTTCTCATTCTGTTAAAATATATATTCCTAAGCATTTCTGTTACTTACATTCATTCAGTATGAATCTCTCAGCACTCATTTCATTATGTGATTCTCAAAATTATCAAACATTTCATTTTAATTATTTTCAGAGCAAGTTAGTGGTGCTCTTGACTTACAACTAGGATAATTCATTCAATTCTAGTGCGCACCGCATTCATGAATTAAAATACGATTAACTTTCTCTTAAAGCTGATCACCTGAAAACTACAACTTAGAATTGAATATACGAGTATTACAAATATTAGTAATCGTCGTTATCATAGTTTGGAAGCATTTCTCACACGCATTAAATGAAAGCAACATTTGCATGAATCATATAAAAACGTATTTTTAACCAAAACAAATGCAAGTTACACATAGAAAATAACAACTCCAACAGTTTCTAGAATTATTCTCCTTTGGATTCCTCAATTTCTTGTTTCGGAAAATTAAATTATTTATCCTATTAATCATTCCATCTCCAATGAAAAACTACGTTTTCACCACGTTTCAGCAAGTATTTTGGCATTTCTTAAGTAATTACATAAATAATGCAGTAACCTAGTAACATGCCATGAATAAAATAATATAATGTGAAATAATAGGCTAGTAGTAGCTCAAGTATTAAATTACTTATATTTATTTACTAAAATGTAATCCATTTTTACGTTTCACATTTCGAAGTTCTACAAATTTCAGTAATTTACATCCTGAAACATTCATTTCAACTTACTGGATTATATCAGATAAATGAAACACAATATTGTGCTACTCACTTTAAATAGAAATAAAACAATGTTTTTCCTTCCTTCCAGGCGTAAAAATTGGCATTTGTTCTAATGAAATACTGTAAAAATCTTAAAAACGTAACCAAAATATTTTTTTAAATTTATATTTGCCGCCATAAAATAAATAAAGTGCTCCTGTTTGACTCAAAATTTAAAGTATACATAATTTCAAATGTGTATGCGGTTCTCAAAATCTTTTAACAAAGCAACTTCTCAGATTTCGGACAGGCGAAACATTCAGAACGTTGAAAACTCATTGCGGCTATATAAGTCCGATGCTCCAAGCATCGAGGCAGTCTCGCTGCCACTCCCGGCCGACTTGTCGCTCCTACCATCACCTCTGAGTTCAGGATAAGTCTAGACCCGGCCCCTGCTCTTTCACTACGCTCCATCACCTCAGAGTTCAGGACAGGTCTAAAACCGGTCCCTGCTCTAGTCCTATTCGTGAGTACTAGCGAGCCTCATAGCTCCAGGTCCAGTCCCTCTACAACTCCCGATCTCCTAATCCGTCTCGTGCCGCCCGCCACCCCGCACCTGCGAAGCACGACGGCTTTATCCTTCACCGGAACCGTACGGGCGAGTCACCAGCGCAGAGCACTGTCTGTACCGGAGCTCTGGGTCGCTGCCATAGCACGACTAGTGCATTTCATGACTGAATAAACTGCAGTCGCCAGAAATGGACGAACCCCTATTGTTTGCTCCCTCTCATCCTTTCGTCAAACATACTAGGGGTAGATAAGTCCTGAGGGACTTAATATCGAACTACGTCGTAGGTGGGGTTTCAAAAGTGCCCACCCCCCTCCACTCCCTTCCACACCACGCGACAAATGGCGTCGGTGTGGGGTCAAAACTAAACTACCCTTCCTCACCACGTGACACTACGGATATAAATTCAAAAGCAATCATTAGGTCAAAAATGGTACCGTATAGTATAGCCTTAGTAACCGAAAGACAGTTAGAAATATGTAATACGCAAAGTTATTTCGAATGACAAAATCCATTCTCAAGAGGTATTCCAGATGATGTTCTCGAACTACTCTGAATTCCTTGTAAGTAATGTTCTTCAGTGACATTTATTGACTGAGCCATAAAGCAAAATGGCCCCCATGACGGACTGACACCAGCCACCGAGATTTGGGTCGAGTGGATCGCAGACGATTCGCCCCGACCGACCCTTTTTTATGGCGCCTTAAGAAGATTTATAGGCGTTTCCACGCTTTATCGTCCATCTCGATGATTGGGACATTCTTTTTTAATGTATTATTTGGGATACGTATTCACCTGAATATCACGCAAGTGACTGATTTCTTTGACTGAGCAGGATTCAAATATTCTCAAGCGTCAATACCCTTGTAGTAGAATAAGGAGTTATTACCCGACTCAGTAGACTTTAGAGCAATGAGTTTTCCACTTTAAATTAGTAACAGAAGTTCACGCTCAGGAAAAATTTTCTGAATCAATTTATCTCATCCAGTGGTAACATAAAAAGTAAGTTTTACAATAAAATCTATTAAATGTAATAAAATAAAATTAAATACCCCGATGTCACCATTTTTAAAAGTCATTTTTAAAAGGTTGTGATATGTAAGTGAACATTAATGTAAGTGAATGAAATGATTGAGGACCGAATCATGAAATAAAAATTGTAAAACAAAATCAATTGAAATACTAAATACTGTCATTTAATATCACCGCAAATTGATTGTTAATGAAGCACAAAAAATTAGTATCCAGAGAATAATTTTGGTGCAAATAAAAACTTCTTTTTTTTCTTTTTTGTTGCACATATTTTTTCTGCAAGGTGTCATTTAGTAAATATTTGTTTTTTGTTATATGTAACCAACTGGCGAAAATAATGTATAATTTCAAAGATTTATTTTGAACTTGAAAGGAATCGTAATATTACATTTTAACTATTCGCTATTTGTTTTATAATTTGTTTGAACATTCAAATAGTCATAAAAGAAATCGCCTCAATCCAAAACACCGTTATGAAATTTGAGTAAATGCTGCTATTTGTAGGCGAAACTTAGCTTGATTGTACTTCAATTAATGTCGATTATACAATCTATCGAAGTGACGAATAAACCATCGAAGTGAAGCTGTAGCTTCTGAAGTACTGCATGTATATGTTTTGAGACCTATTTTGCGGACTTTTAAACAAAATACTACAAGGATTCTGTCAACCATTGTACTGGAAGTCACAAGCGAATTGTAACAAAAACGTTTAGTAGCAAATTCTTGGACCGAAGCTCTCATGATTTTATCTCTGTTTTAACTATGCAAGCGAATTACTTGTTCGGGTTCTGCGGTAGAATTTTTCACATTTCTATGAATAAGTTGACGCCAAAACTTATGCTACTCTGAATAGGAATGACATTACTCATATTATGGAAGATATCCAATTAGTAATCATTATTTGTCCTGTTAGATTATTGGAAATTCCCACTCACACTACTATTTCATCATAATCACTACTATTTTGTCTATTTTACAAAAACAGCAGAATGATAGAGAGCACGAGCAGAATGATAGAGAACATTTCACGAGTGTGGCAACAGCTAGTTCAAAAGAATATCCAAAAACTTCCTTTATTTGGAACGTAAAATTTTGAAAACATGCTTTTCAATCAACATCCACTTAATTACATTTAAAAAATGAAATAAAAATAGATCATACATTGTGTAATAAATGTTAAAACAATTAATTTCTAAATTAAGGGTGACATCAGCAAATTTACAAATAGCAAAAGCATTCTCAATTAAAATATTTTAATTTACTGTTAATTCAAACATTTACCAAAAAGCTCTCTGGTATTGATATTTACACGAATTGCGAATTACACATTTTCGCACATAAACCTTAAGTGAAAATGCACTAAAATAAACATTAAACATATTTTTACAGATAAATGATATCATGAATCAATAGGAGCATCAGAATAAGCAGCCAACTAAGTCTTTGTATTAGCCAATAATAGTTTCCATACAATTCGTACGTACCAAAGAGCGTCAATAAATATCTGAGTCCTTTATTTTAAAATAATAAAAATGATATTGTTATTCACGAACTGCTATATGTGAAAATCGCAATATCTCTAAATGAAAACCTAGTAAAAAATGGTGCGCGCAAATGAGTGATCACAAGTTCATCTCATGGTGCTTTCATTCCTTTTTGTCTTGTTCACAAAGGGTCGGAGAGAGAGAGAGATTGAGTGGATGCATTTGTGGTTTTGACTGAGGAATTGTAAGAGAATAGCATTGGCTGGGAAGTTGCTCATCTTGAAACACCTCTCTCAGGTACATTATATACGTGAACAACAATAACACTGTCCACTTCACTACGAATCTCCTTGGACACACTTAGAGTCAGAACATAGCGTAGAGACAATAAAAATAAAATATTATTTTCGAAAACCTCGTCGTTTCCATTTGATACGGATTTCGCTTGTCTATTTACTGCAGTGAGCAGTATATTTGGTGTGTCTGACTGACTCCTGTTTTAGATCCGCACGCTTTGATCGTCTGCTATTTGTTAATTCAATTGTTGCCATTTAAATTCTCTTTTGTTCCTAGTATTCTCAGGTGAAACCTGAGGTTCTCAAAGTTCAACTAATTACTTGTCGATAGTTTGTCAACCTTTTCTATGTAAGTTAGTCCCAATATCCACCATAAGCTGGACAAAGCAATTCCTTTCGAATCATCAGTTATGTCTAACTATAATTTAAAGTGACCTTCTTCTATCGACCACGAGGACGGTATATGTTTTGAGACTTTCATGTTTTTAGCATGCGCGTTCCTTTAGCACTTATCTTCATTCAATTTTATTATTTTCTATGTCATTTATCTCATAGTACCTAGAATATCGCTGACTACCTAGAATGTGAAACAACTTTTTTTCTTCTCAAGATTCAACCCTTACTGTATTTATTTCTTCACGTGGAGTGTTTTAACCTTGTCATAGAAGAAATGTGGCCACCTTTTTATTTATATGCTATTTCAACACGAGGCATATGATCAATTATATGCTTTGATTAAATGAGAGAGTTTTCAATATATTCAAGGATCAGATAAACATTATTTACTCTATATTATTAATGTTTAGCGTATATTTATAATAGTGATTTTTTTCAAGTTCATTCTCATGTCAAAGAAAATTGAACTGTTACCATGTTGATGCAACCATTTTACCAACTTATCTCGATTTTCTTTGCCGCTCATCTAGTTCATATCCACTTATGCAAAATCCCTTGAATCTTCCTCCAAAGTAACAATCCTAAAAAAATATTCGATATTCATTAAAATTCATAGATATTCCTTAAAAATATATCCAAGTAAGTTTGTCGAATTACATTAAAAACTTATTTTGGATACACTGGAAATTTACTTTAACTCACAACTTCCGGGTATCTACTCGTGGAGGAGTATTTGCGTCAACGGCCAGGTGAAAATTGCGACTGACAGGGACTCGAACCCGGGACATCCTGCTCTGGCCGCAGGTGTACACCTGTGTGAATGGGGATGTGACCCAGGTTCACCAGAACAGAACGGATGGCTATTGCTTACTGACTTGGGAGTCAAGACCGGTGGTGCGGTGGACAGCACACCTGCGGTCAGAGTAAGAAATACCGGGTTTCGAGTACTGTCCCGTCGCAACTTTCATCTGGTACTGACGATGTTCACTTTTCCTGTTCACACCCACTCATATGGATATTATTAATTTATTCCTTCTTTTCATTTACGTATTCCGATTACGAGAATGCAATTACATTTCTCGTGAACCTCTACTAATCTTCATCAAACTTACTTACACTCGTAAATTTGCACATAAAATTTTAATGATAACCAAAAGTAACTAAAATACATTAACCTAAAATCACAAATTTGCTCTATTTCAAGATTGACTTTGGAAATTTTATTTTAATGTAAACGTTAAGAACTTGTTTTATTTAATAATGAATCCAGATCCAACTTTAGAAACCATACATTTCTAGTTTATCATCATTAAATCTACGATTAACTAAAAAACAAAGAAAACTACTAACACAAAATGTAGGTAAAAATTCAATATTTCGAGTATTTCATCTTTTGATATATTCAACAACATAGTATGCAAATAATTATTTCACTTTCAAAGCAGGTTATTCGGGAGAAATATTTCTACATGGAAGTGTAATTCTTATACAAAAACAATTGTCAAAATCCCAACAAGGTTCAATACAGTGGGACAAAACCCACACTCAAACGCTATAATTGAAAATCTATAAAATGATGTTAAACGTTTGAAAATAATATTTAAGGGTCATATTCACCAAATTTCACTCCCATTCCGATACCGAAGTAAATTAAAAAGTTCAGGAATTGAATAGTGTTTGTGTTATTGTTAACCCCTCCAGATCCCCTTGTAATCTAAATGTCATATTTTGATCATAATTTACGAACCTCCAAGTCTCTTTATATAAAGATCCACATTCTGAGACTGCATAAACCGTTAATACCATCATAAACCACTTCTTCATGACCTTTCTGAAGATATTTGGCCCAGGTCAAAAAGAAAATAAAAGTTTATTCCGAACTGAAATTTTCATTTGTCTTGTGATGTTGTCATTTTGTGGAAACGATCCTGAATAGCTGATAAGGTCTTGTCTCTCCTAAGTTACTTATCGTTTGTGTTATCTTATTTAAGTCGGTTACTCTTTTCAAATTACACGTAAATTGATGCGTATTATTTTAATTTGTATTAAATCATGTCTTAATGTGACAAGTCTTAAAAAACTGAATTTCACGTGCTGTGAAATGCCATATAAAATACTTGATACCATTATATTACATTCCAAATGCAGCTCAAAAATACGATCACAACAATAGATTGAAACGTTATTGAAAGTGTTTAGTTCGTGTTGTTTGAGCATTTGTAACGGAAAAAAGGCAAAATATAAGAATAAATACATACGCAATTAAACGTGGATATTTCAACAAACATTTAAAAGTCTTGATAAGAAACACGTAAACAAAACGTATTTAACACAAAAAATATTTTGCTGTTCGAGTGGAGTCACACATATTAAAGAGGTGGTATATTCAAAACAATCAAAAACAAATGAATTCTCTCTCTCTCTCGCTGATGCTGATATTAATAGAAGTAAGTTCAATACATTTTCAAAACATTTTGTGGGATAATCTCGATCGAAAGAGATAGAATAACACGCAATAAATGCCTTATTTCTTTGGTAGTCAGTCTCCACATAGAGGTCCTAAATCTCCTACACAACGAATTGACTAATTAATTTTTTCAAAGTAAAATACTACTTTTGCCTTCATCAATGTATGCCTACTCAAATGAATTGCTTTTATTTATATTTTTCCCAAATTGAATACTACATTTTGCTCTGTTACGATGGAGCGCTCACTTTAAGAGCATGTCTGAAACATAAGTTACTTTGTTAGTGTGGATGAAAATAGAGTTGAGTAGGGAATCAGTCCCGAAATCTCGTACTTTGATCGTGAGGGGATTATTCTTTACAATCAAAGCGGGAGATATCGGATTTGATTCCCGACTCGACACTTTTATCATCTGTCGTGGTTATCACAAAAAAATTGGGCCTTGTGTTTCAGGCATTATCTTAAGGTGAGAGGTCCCTTAATACAAACAAGTTCGTCATTATCCTGAGGTATGGATAATGATAAAAATGTTAAAATACATGTTCTCAATTTTTGTGCAACCTCAATATCGGAATCAGCAATAAAATGCATAAAAATTAAGATTTTCGGAAGTATTAATAATTGAAATTTATTTTCATGCGACAAGTGCTCAGGAATAGTGTTTCAATGAGAAATCACATCCAAGGCAATTCTGGAATCATGATAAATTATTAATATACTTGGGAATCAATATATTTCTTTCAGCCTTCATACTTTGTTCTTGATATATCCTAGTACTATTTTAGTCCTAGTACTAGTAGCAATTTTTTTCTAGCATAACAAAACATCATGATTTGCTCCACTGGGATGTGCACTAAAATCTCTAACCTAATGATACTTTCTTAAGTATTACACGTCTCTATCAAAATACTGGAAATTTAACTTACATTTTTTAACTGTATAAATATATAAAAAGGAAATTAAAACAAGTCAAGATTTTTATTCAGAAAACAGAATTTGTCAAAGTTTTTGTTCTTATGGAATGAATTGTTTGTTCTTAAAGTTTATAAAAAGGAAAGTTATCAGATTTTTGGTGTAGTATAGTATTGAAAGATCTATTTCCTTCATCAGTAGTCGACATGAAATGAGGTATTTTTAAACAAGGGGTAAATGAAAATAAACAGTTTAGTGTCGGACCGCTATGGCCGTCAGCGAAACTAAAATGTGGTCAGAACTAGAAGTTATTGACTCTTTGAATGAAGTATAAAATTTCTACGCTTTAAAATCCAGCAGTTGATGAAAGTTGAATAAGAAGATTGAAATTCGAAGTTAATACACTGCCCTTACTGAACCACAGTGGTCAATTTATTGACATGTATGCTATTTTTATTATGGTCAGTAACGTATTAAGGTAACAAAAAATCATGGAATTCCTAGGAATTTTGTAGACCACACAGTTCCATACCTACATTTACCCCGCATTTTACTAAGACCGAGTAAATTCTAAGTAATTGTAAACATCGTTATTTGATATCAGTTTCGCGCAGTTTTCTCGTACAATTGAACGTGTTACTAAATAAACATGCATTTAATCACATTTAGCAGGTTTCTATTATATTCTATTTATTTTTTCTTAATTTTTCGTTAGGTAGATAGGGTTTGCTTGTAAATGATCTTAGCTGCCGAGGCACGTAAAGATGGTTGATCTCCGAAAGCAAAATGAAGCACAAGAAAGTGAAAATGAAGAATTATTGTAACGATCCGACCAGTTGTTAGAAGATTCTGACAAATATTTCGAAAATACGAAATAATCTTGAAACGGGAGTAACATAGTAAGTCAGCCACAATAGACTCTGTCTTCGGTTTCTTCCTACCCGTGTACCTAAATAAAAAAGTGTAAAAACATTTCATGTCAATTAGTTTTGGAAGGAATCAGAAGACACTTTAAAGAATCGATGACCCAAAAACTTTATTCATTCTAGTTCATAACAAGTCTTCTTTGAAAAAAATCAATCTCAATGGAATCTGATCTTCTCCAGTTGTCAAAAAGAAGATAGTAAAAATGTTCTTAAGGTTTCTGGCAAAATAAAAGTTTGTGGAATGTATTGCTCTTAACTCTCCTTGTACTTATAAGTTTTGGTTTTATATTGTTGTATATAAATTTCAATATGACTACAATAAGTCTTAGAACATGATTGATGTAAACAATTGATCATGTAAAATAACAAATAAAATGTGTTAATACTAAAATTAAATGTGTTATTTCTAGGACAGTCTTATGATTAATGCAACTATTAGTGTTTTACGACATCTGTATCAAAGTGCACAATTAAAATGGATATACTATGTAAATGTAAAAATGGAATGGAAATAAATGTAAACATTTTATTAGATGGGTCAAAATTCAATATTGCGTTCCTACATGCAGGTAACTGCAACTTCAATGAAATATGCCCGCACTGTCACTTGTTATACATTTTACAATAGGAGAAAAGTTTTTATTTACAATTACCCCTCAGACGTTCGTTCGTTGTCCTAGGGTTAGTTGTAAAATCGCGAGGTAATCGTAAACAGACGAATAACTGTCGGAAATTTCATACTTGGAATCTTCGTTTATTCGTACAGATTTATGAAGTAGGATGAAGACCCGTTTTATAAGTATGATGCAAATTATATTTTTTACGAAGTAAGATATTGAAATTGAGGCGTGCAAGGGAAACATTCAAATCTTGTTTACAATTACCCCACCTGACCTTACTCCTAAAGATCGGAATCGATGTCAATAAAGCTCTATTCCTCCAGATCAGACCTAATGTGGAACAGTACCGGACCAAACGTCTCTTTAATATATGTAGAGGAGAAGAAACACACATCGGTTACTGACTGCCTAGTACTAGCAATGTTGTTTAATTATTCCTGCCAAATTGACGAAATTGTAGAGTGTCCTTACGCTGTTGGAGCTGCTTAACTGAATAATCGGCATGTACACTCCACATACGACTTCTCCTATAATAACTCAGTTAATAAGGATTTTGGGAAAAGATCTAATGAAGAAAAGAAATTTATTTACCTTTTACTTTACTTCATGTAATGTCACACAACCTGATATAATAGAAGTTTGAAAATCAATATTTATACAGAAAAGAAAAAGGTATTCAATTAAAAGTAAAATGCATTCGAATTCTTTATAATTTCAAATTCTTTTAATATATTAATACATTTCATTTGGTGTTTCTGCAGATGATATTTTGATTTAAAAGGTCACTAATAGATGGCATTTCGAGTTTATTCAACCTTATTTTGTCGAATTTAAGCTCTTATTTACAATATTTCCGAACAAAAACCAGTCAAAGATTTTTTCAGATAAATAAAAGACTTTTTTGTGTCGATGTATCAGTATCATACAGATACAATTAAGTTTCTGGTTATTGGAAGAAAAAACAAATTATTTAGTTAAATATTACCTGTATTATTATTAGGTAGTACATAAAATAGTAAGAAATCGAACCTGACGAGGGAGTATTTTTGCAAGTTTAGGTATATCAAGTTTCTTAATTTTTTCCAAGCGAGGAAACACTTGTAATTTTCAAACAGTTTCAAGGACGTAATGTTTTACATAAAACATTTAACTTTCATGGCACTCTGCAGGACACTCAAGTTCTTCTGAATTATTTAAATTTGTTATTCTATAAAAAATAATATTATTCAAGAAAATTAAAAAATTCTGTTCTTCAGTTGTTGACAGAAAGAATACAATTCACCGTACCTGATATCCAATATGTTGAAAGTTGTTTATTATTATGAGTAATATTGCTCTTTCATATGATACAACATTTCACTACTAAAACAGATGCCGTTCCATAAAAAACCTACATTTTCCGTAATATTTCCACTCCAACAAGCAAAGAAGTTATGTTGGAAGATCAGCATTGACTACTTTTAATTGATTATGTGTATTTACTTAAAAAAATCTCTGGAATACTGAATAACTATTCTATATTCCATGCACTGTATTACGATTTCTTAATTAAACAAAACACTGAATCACTTTTCTATGTACGGTTCGATACAGTGCACTCACTGACGCATTTTAGTATAACAGAGAAATTTTCACAACAACCCTCTAGTTTATAACAAAAACAAGAAAAAGTGATGCATAAACTATTATCTTCCTTGCGGAAATTGTTCGTGTGGTTAGGACGTAAATGAACATGAAATTATTTCGGAATGAAATTAACGTGCAGATTGTAACAGTTCACTCCTTAGTAAAGTCGTTAATGATGAATAAAATCCTTTCTTAAAAACTAAATATTCTTGTTTTCTAAATATGCTTCGATCAGTCATCATTGTGTATTGCCTGGATGGTTATCACCTTCCCTTGGGACATCATTATTGATCTCCATAAACGTTTCGATAGAACTGCAAGAAGGCAAGTAAGCAAATATGAACTCCAAAAGAATAGCGGAAGCAAATATGAGATAAGGGTCGCTCACCCAGCATTTCTCGTTCCCAAATTTGTTCTGTGTGTGGGATTAATTCGACCGTGTTTGCTTTTGCTTGATGTGTCTGATATTTGTATTGTGTTACGACAATTTAGTTACTCCGCGTTTACGTAGCATCCAATTTGAGTTCATTTTCATGTTGTGGTCGCTGCCGTCCGTCGATCCGCTTATTTGGTGACGTAGCAGTCGCCATGTTGACGACATTTTATCTTGATGCTAATCCCCATGATTTTGTCACGTTCTGTTTTAGCAATTAGGTATGCTTTGTAAGAAACAAGTATGATCACGTTTAAAAAGCTTTTCGTTGTTCTAACACTCAATCTGTCCTACGAAGGTATTAACAGTTCATGTCTCGGAAACAACAATTAATAACAGATCAACGACGCGCTAACGCGTTAATCTTTCATATTGTTCAAAATATGCAGTCAATTTACATTTTCTTTCGATAAATTTCATAATCAATGTTTTTCATTNATATATATATATATATATATATATCCTAGAGAGAATCATAAAAATACAGAAAATTTTCATTTATAATAATGTCCTGAATTTTTTACGTATTGTACAAGTCGTGAGAAGAACAAAACTGGCAATTCCTAATTTTTAAACAATTACTTCAAAATGTAAATATTCCTTCATTTTGTTTACTTTCACTTGCCTGATTTTCAAAGTCGTAATCATTTGATAACAATTCTGATTGGGTGAACTGTTTCAAGATTTTCCCTTTTCCACGTCGCACACAATGCATTGTGAGGATAAGGCCCTTCGATTTTCATCGAGACGGGAACAAGGGAAATGGTCTCTTTTGTCCCATACTGTTTGACCTTTCTTTTCCCCTCGTGTGTACGAGCTACAGTATTTCGGTGCGAACATTTTGAAATCACCCTTTTTAAAATTTTAACCCTTCATTACGGTAAGCGCGAATAATGGAAGTCCGCACAGTAGTAAATAGAACTCGCAATCAGAGAGGAGCATAGTTAGCCAGCACATAGGGGTTGACAGAAAAAAAAACAGCGACCGGCCACTCTCGCACATTCATTCGCGAACGCCAACACGACTGAACGAACAATAAAAATATTCTATACGAACAGTCATTAACGCAACAATAACGGCGCTATTTCACGAGAGAATTATTCATGTTCGAGCGAATTCCTCGTCGATAGAATCGATGAGACTTATTAGTGGCGTGAACTTCCGGAATGTAAAATTATTGGTCGGATGCTTCTTTTATGGAGCACTAATGGCGCTGGATCCATTGTATTGAGGTGGCGACCACCACGTCTTCTTTCATTGGGTTCCGAGTGGAGGGATACATAATTCACACACCAGACGACTCCTCATTGCTTTATCAATACGTCCTCTGTAATAGTATTATTAGTCTGAGGGGATTTAGGAGAAATTCAGAATAATTCTTTCCGTTAAACGAACGTTATGTGAAATGTAATTTCTCATGAGTTTCAACCACGATACTCGGAAATGAACTCGAATCACGTTAATGTGAAGAGTGAAGTTTCAAAGTGTTGTACTCTTTTTGAAACGTAGTAGTTACTCTGTAAATACAACACTTTTCTCAAACATTTTCATGACAATTTATTTTATATATCACATTCCTAAATCTTGTTATGTCGCTTCTTCAGTGCTAAAAACTAAAGAAACTGAATTAAAAATCACAAACTGAATATACATCTCTACATGTAAATAAGATCGTTTATCTAGCAGTTAACTAGCAGAACTACACGGCGTTGTCCGGGCTTTGAAAGAAAAACTTTAAACAATAATTACGGGATATTCTAATTTTTCAACAATTCACAAATGAAACAAAAATTTAAATTAAATATTTATTGTCAAATAATCACACACAAAATTACAACATTAAAAGAAAATTGGTAATGTGAATTGATATACTTTACCCTACAGTGGGCATTGAAACACCTATCTACAGTTCTGGATTTTACCCGGTGTTGCCCAGGGTTCTTATATAATATTTTAAATTCATATGTTACTTTCCATATTCGTGGTATTAAATTTTCACTATTGTTAATTTTCAAAATTAAATACCTCTGAGAAAACTATCAAAAATGCACACAGTTTTCAGTATTGTATGATATTTAGTACGTAATTACGAATTATTTTAAAATCCAGACAGGAGGAACATACACATTACACAGAAATAAACAATGCGCATAGTTAAGACTTTTGAATTCTTTGGTTTTCATTTCACATTTAGGATATGTACTTGAAAACAATGTTCTTCACATCCTTCATAAAATATTGCTTCTACGATTTGGTCACAGAGATTATACTTTCAGTGGAAAGTCCGCCTCCCGTAACGCAATCGAACTCTGGCGGACACATTAGTTTCAAAGCCAACAGTCATGCAAGTGAAGATTCACATTACTGCTAGGCAACCAATTTTAATTGTTCTACTGCTCCTGTAATTCATCAATATTAACCATACTTTGCATTTTATTTGCAATAATCCTTAAAAAGGACACTTTGATTCAAATAATTTCATCGATTTCTTTTTCCTGTTTCCATGCACCAGACATTCCAAATAATTTATTAGTAAATATTATAGTTTTTGGTCGAGAAACAGTAAGTCAGAGAGAACATGATAATTTTGAGCCTCTTAATACTTATCCCATCAGTTATTGCGCTGCGAAAGACTTGTGCTAGTTTAGTTCGGTCCAGAAAGCAATCTAACACAAGATATCCTACTCCTACCTCTACATAAATACACTATAAGCTCGTGCTAAGGGTACAACTCGATGATTAATTAAAAACCCATTAAGCACCATTTGTTACTATCAAGGTAGTGACCTTAACATATAACAGAACTTTAATATTAATATTATGACTTGTTGGACTAATAAGAACGGGGATAACGATGTTGGAACAATGAAATACATATATGAAAACAATGAACAACATGTATTTATTCAACAAAAATTACTCCAATTGTAAAACTTGAATGAACTTTATCATTAAATACGAACTTGAAAAAATATTTTCTTTGACTTACATTAAATTTGACTTTTGAATAACATAATGAAACAAATAAGAAAAACATAAATTCTCTCTTTACATACAGCTTTCTGGAATTAAATATTCATGAAGGATTCCTTTCTGCAACTGGCATCTCGCTTGTCCTTCAAACGCCTCGTTTTCAAACCCTTTGCTAGCACCACAAGAACTGCTTATCGGAGATCTAGTGACCTCGTGTCTCCGCTCCTCACACCACCAAAAGATTCTCACTTTCAAACAGTACAGGTGTTAGAAAAGAAATAAAGCCAACCTACTGGAGTTCATCACGTAAATTCTTACAAACCACTTATCACGTAAATTCTTACAAAACACCACAACACGATGTTGCGCAATAGATACACTGTCTGTTCACATCACAAAATTTAACACAAATTCACATGGAATTAAGTAATTCATCATTTGTAAATTGATTGCAATTGTAATAAATGTTCAAATCAATTATTCACAGTTCACCACGTACTTGATTATGTAAGTCCATTAAATTCATTGAATCGTGGTAAATTCTTATTGCACTTATTGCGTTAACTCAACAATAATTTATAATCATTAAATTTCAGTGTGAAATATCATGATTCGTGTAGATAATCTGCATTATAAAATTCATTTGCATCGTGCCATGCACTTTGATAGGTGAATATCACTCGTTGATCAAAATCTTGAATAATTTTACATCTTTTAGTTCTACCTACATCTTTTAGTTACTGACATACTAGTCCTAGTGTCTTCTTGGTTTCATACTTATGTTTCTACTGGAAATCATCATAAATATAAAAATAAAATCAAAACCTTTAATTAACATGTCCAAATAGACATTATTGGGACACTATATAAACCTAGAAAACTCACATTCAAGAATGTTTGGTTGTATAATCGTAATTATTTTTATATATTACGATATTAAGATGAATACAACACATATTTCACAACAAATGTAAATAAAAGTTCATTTTCTATGAGTGTTATGTGAAAAAATATTATTGTAGGGGTTTTCTCGTTAAAGAGTTCTTTTCTTTGTTTTTGTTATTGAGTGTACTATACAGCTACATATAATGGTTCCTTTACATGAAAATATTATAGTTAATTTGCATTTACTAACTTTAAGAAAAACATTTTGAACATACAAATGAATTTTCAAACATTTGTTACTCGTAATACTGCATAACCCGTGAAATGTTTATGCAATTTCATCCTCCTATTTACTTTTTGGATCTTCTTTATATTGTAGTAACAATGCCAAACACAGGTTTTGAATATACGTATTTCTTATTGTACAGCACATTAGAGGTCAATATTTTTTAAGTCCATACATGGTGTAATTAGGCCTTAGTACAACTGAGAGATGTTATTTTATTGAGCTTAACCAGGCATTCATGAAAATAACATTTGTGCAAGAAATATGCTTATCGAATTATACAAAAAAAGGTGTTGTAATCAATATAGATAAATTTTCCAAAATGAAAGGGATAGTTGCATCGATTCGTCGTGATAACGTTTTCACTATTACAGTTTTTTTCTTCCGTGTATCAGTATATGAGGCAGTAAAAATTTTCTCCTAGAGAAAAGTGTATAAATTTCAGCCATTTATTGAGATACGAAATATGTTTTAACACATCTTGCAATGTCTTATAAAACGCACTTTTCCTGTTTGATAATAAGTTATTCCTAAAATAAAATGGAAGAGAACAGCTTACGCAAATTATTGATCTCTCCCTCCATGTACACAGCTGCCTTCTCCAGAATCTCATCTACATGGAACAGAGACGAGTACTGAATGCTAGGGGTGAAACTACATTCTTCCTCAAATGAGCAGTCTGTGGCTCAATTTCGCAGATGGCGTTGCAATTTCCATGGCACAGTTCCACGGTGCACGTGTCATGAGGCTGTTCACCTTGCGGCATGTCCAAAGGGAGGAAGCGGAACTGCATCAAGAACCGTGACGTCATGCGAGATTAAGAGTTGGGCGAAAAGCGCGTGAGTTGGGGGACTGGGGAGAAAAGTACGGTTGAGGGAGACCTGAATATATGCATTTACATCAAGAGTTTAGCAAGCGCATGAAACATTTAAATTGAAATTGAGATGAAACATAGAACTAAAGCTAAATACAATACGTACGCACATTATGAGAAAACACAAAATATTTAGAGCAAAGAGTTAAATAAATATAACATCAAAAGTATTCTTAATAGGTTTTCAGAATTTATTAATATCGAACTCAAAATATCATGGGGAAAATATACGTTAATAAATAATGGAGAAAATAAAATAAAATAAAAGATTGATATAGATGTAAGGGAGTCAGCGTGGCTCAGTGGATAGAGCACTGCGTTGCTGGCTGAATAGCCGGGGATCGATCCCCGGTGAGGTGGGGATTTTCATCACGCCTCAACATCCATAATAACTCAGCCTGCTAAAAAATGAGTACCAAGATCGAACCGGTCGGAGCGAGATGCTGACCACATCTTTTCCTTCTAGTGCCGGTGTCAAGTAATCGCGCGAGCTCCGCGAAAGCCAAAGCCCACAAGGGCTGTAGTGCCAGATAAGAAGAAAATATAGTTGAAAATGCAATGGTAATTTAGTTGAGTATTCACCTAAAGATGGCATTATAAGAAAACTGAAAGTAGTTTGAATACATATGTTTTTATATCATAAATTTTCTGTAATAAATCTGTCACACAAGATGGAAAGTGTACAATGTGATAGCACTAATTGGAGAGTGTGCATTATATATTTGCAGATAAAAGTTAATTCTCACTTCGAACGTTGAAGCAATGCAATTTATATTTTTTAATTCAAAAACTCTGAAGAATATGCATATATGTTAACTTGGGAAAACGGTTTCCTACATTTGAGTATACAGAGGAAGCGTTAAAGTGCATGAAGTAGTCATACGAGGGAATGAGAATACTGGACGAATTTAAATTCAGTTTTTGAAACTTCCAAAATGGGGTCAGTAAACTTTTGTGAAACACCGTCGCGAACCTCGTTCCGGCATTGGAACCACGACGCTGCGAAGGCGGTGGGGGTGGTGTTGGTTGGCGGGGGTGGAAGGGATGGACAGCCCACGCTGCGCACGCACAATGATCAATACCGCAGTTGGCGGCTCTCGCTCTCCTTTCTCCTCGGTGGGTGGGAGGGAGGTGACTGCGCAGCGCCGCGCCGCGCCGTGCTGGGCCAGCTGTGCTGCTGCCTAGGTCAGGAAGAAGAGAGTGGAGGGAGGGGCCGCCGCGTCAGCTGAGGGAGAATTGAGAGTGCTCTCTCTGAGGTAGTGTGTCAGTGCGACTGCCGCTCGCTCGCTCGCTCGTTCGCTGGACTCGCTGCAACGCTACTGCACTCCGTCAAGACCAGCATCAGCAGAAGAAATGTCTATGGAATAAGTAGTACCACCTTTGAATTGGTATCAAACATAAACAGTTTTCGTATTCGAAGAACACGTTCCTATTTGGGTCGCACGTTTATAGACCGATATCTGTTTGGAATCGCGTCGTGTGAAGATGTAATATTTCAGTAATTCAAGGAAGTCGTATTTGAACAAATAAAAGACAACTGGACTTCATTGTATAACATTGAATGATTAATTAATCATTAAATAAAACCTCACGATCGTAAAACAAAATTAGCGTCTTATTATGAGTAACCCTATTGACTACATTCACTTTTTAGCAGTAGCAAAGTAGAAAAATATTTATTCTCATTAATAACAATAGTTCTTTAATTTACATGAAAATATTTTTAAAACATCATTTGTTGTCCTTTTTTTGTTGATGATGAGTGTTAGAATGGTAGTAGGTGTTTTTGTTGTTGTATATGGTGATGGAGATGAAGTAGTTAGATGATGAAATTTTGTTCAGGATCAAAGAAGGAAGATAGCGCTCGCTGTCGAAACGTCCTTCTAGTTAATAGACATATTGCCTAAACGCAAGAATTAATTTTTTACATTACATCATAATGGCAAAAAAATCCCGATCATTAATTTTATTTTATACTACTTCACTAGGTACCAACAATTTCTCATTTCAATATATTAATTTCTAATATTGTTCATCCTTGTGGCAGTTACACTGTCGACTCATAGACAACTTTTATATAGTTACTTTAAACAATGATTGATCAGTGAAATGCACTTTTTTGGAATCAAATAATACAACAAAAAATACTACTCTAACTTCTTTTAGATACGTTTCAATTTGAGAAACTTTGATAGCAGGAGTATTTGAAAACGTCCCTGAGATGGATAATTCATAGTATCAGCTCAACTTTCAAGAAAATCAATGGTCACAATTCGATAGCTCTTTCTCTAATATCACGTTTAATGACGCTTCTTACCCACCAAAATCGAACACGTCGTCGAACGAGTCTCATAATCTCCTTTGTGCGACTTTGACTTCTACGACAACCTTGTGAGCAAAGTAAAGAACATCAAAAATCGCAGAATAGAATACAAAAAAAATTCACATAAACTTTCTGACATTTTCTGAGAGGTACTTCAAAGTACCAAACAAAATCTTTGTGGTCAATCCAAGGGAAGTGTTCAAGAAGACGGACCTGGCATACGCAACATAGTATACAAGAACTGGGTAACAGTGTTTGGCAACTTAATAGCATGTAATGTAAATAAATAAATGTTCAAAAGATCTATTACAAACTAAATATATATTTAAGTTTTCATTTCCATTTGTAAAACTTTAAAAAAATTATAGTTTTGTATAGATATTTCGTATGTTCATTATTAAAAACTGAAGATGACCTAAATAGGTTGAAACGTCGGGTTTGTAAAGCTTTTATCACAAACAACTTCGAGAGCAGGTTTACTGTTCATTAATTAATATCAGCAGAATAATGTTGGAGGAAAACAAATAATCTAAATGCATATATATCTTCTGTGTACGTGGAGAAGATGCGTGATAACTTTCAGTCAGGTAAAAATGGCGACGATTCGGGAATCGAACGTAATTCCATTACACCACTTGTTCGCCTTTCACAACGGTACTTTATTGTGGTCAACACTCCTGCGATCAAAGTAGAAGTCCCAGGTTTGATTCCCAGCTCGTCGCCATTTGACTGAAAGTTACCAAATATCTTCTCCGCGTGTAGGTACGCTGAATAAATATACACAAAACCAACCTTAACGCGTAGGAACGTATGAAATCGGTACTTAAGCGCACACAGCATCGTCTACCTCCTGATGTACTTATCTCCCATACGAGGATGTCTCTTCAGGTCTACGGAGGTTTTGACCTGGGTGGGAATGGCGAATAGTTATGGAAGGCGGGAGGGTAGTGTAATGGTCAACATCAAAGCAGGAGTCTTGGATTCGATTCGCGGCTTCTTACCATTTTTGCCTGACTGAAATTTATCACAGATAAAATAAATGTTATCATTGATTCCTGCGTACAGATTGCCCAACACTTCAAGAACATTAAAACACTTTTTAAAAACCATTAAAAAAAGCAACAGCATAAAAAACGGTTGTTAATTTAACAGGAATTTTGCATGTAACATCAGTGGCATATTGTACTACAGTCACACTGTAGCAAGCAAGGTACTTCACCGGTTGCATGTTGATACAGCTATCAAAGCGAATTCTTTATCGAACCAACAGAGTTGCTTGCACAATTGATGTATCCTACTCTTCCTACACTGGAATGGAAGGCTCAAATGTAGGATTCATTTGCAGCACAAAGAGCTTCATCGTGTCGCTAGACGTAGTATACACTTCACTAAGCACTTTGCAATCTCCAGGTGACGGTAAGTGCACGAAGTCATTTGCTGAAGTAGTCGTGCTGCACTAATGATATGGAAGTGCATTATACAGGTCATTTTCAAAACTTTATTTAAAGTGATTCTGATGAGCTATCATCACAACCGTTGCCAGATACTAGTTTTTACTGATAAATAATTTCGGGATTTTTTACAAATCACTTATCTCGTGGTTTACTATATAAAGACAATTAGTCATTTAGACTTTATCATCATTTTGATGAATTTGCATTATCAATACGGTCCAAATAATTCACAATTTTCTTTTTCGTTTCTTAGCTCGTAGATATTACTGATGTATTTTCTTTTCAAAAATCAATCCATTGGTTTAGGAGAATTGTGGAACATAGATACATATATGCGTACTGACGTAGACGTCAACAACTAGAAAGTGTTGAGTAAATACCATTTAGTACCCATATGAACCGAAGTGACTTTCTTGAAGCTATTCATCTTGGATTTTTCAACACTAACGTGAAATATGTACTATTGCTCCAAAACAATGATACGAAAAAGTAGTGCTGTGAACTCGTCCATGCTTCTAGTTACACGCTCGTGCTCAGAGTTAATGCGCTGTAGGAATTCGAGCTCTCGTGCTATGAGAAAGGAGTGAGTGACTGTTTGATGCGTGGGCGGGGAAAGCATGAACACACATTCCTACTTCCCTCCCTCCCATCTCTCTCGCCACCGAAGTGACTTCTCGTTGAAGCGAGTATCGAACGCTGCCTTCTCTCTCTCCATCGGCGTGTCCACACCACACTACATTCACTATTCCCGTCAATGTCCTCTCTCTGCAACTCTGTTTCCTTCATCCCGCAGAGATGAGAGGGAGGGATGGAAATGGCTTCATCCTCTTTGTCATGATACGTATGATTTTTTTATTTTTTTTGACGGAATTGCTTCACTTAAGTATTATTACATCGATCAATAATGTTGAAGTGCAGTACATGGATAGCAGCAAAGCAATAAGTGAATTATATACATAGGAATTATTAATGAATTCTACATCTAATTTGCAATATCAGGTGATAACTATGGAACAAGATTCGTATTACGTGATTACAATTATAACAGTATATGAAATTAAACAAATTATTCAAAGTAAATAGTTATTCAGCATTAGCTAATGTGTAAAAAACTGCTTTAAATACATATAGTACCTGAACTATCACTTATTATCTGAGAGATGTGGAAGAAAAACAAGCATAATCACAAAATGTAAATTTTATAGGAGAGCGATTTGGAAGTTTGAAAAATGTTTATTAGAATTCGATGTACCAGGAGCTGAATTTGGAACTTTTCGCTATGTTATTGTGTGTGTTGAATGAAAGGTTACTTGTACACTTTGCACAATTCCAAAAAACACACTACCCATGCCCTTCGTTTTATGAGATCGTCACCACCCTCAACGACTGAAAAACATTCATATCCCATTCCGAAAAAATGTTTTAATGAAATATTCGAAATTGTACTTAAATTCTTTTGTGTGTGTTAGAAATTCATTGAATTGGATCATATTTACAAAAGTATTGGGCTCCTAGTCTAAACTAAGACAACAGCATGGATGCAGTCCGCTGAGCGCAGCAGTGAACTTACTAAACTGCCCTAATTCCATCTATACACGGAAAGATTCTAACACTCATCAATTTGTTCTAAAAGGAACCGTGCTTGTTGTGGGCAGGGACAATGCAAAATCTCCAAATTGTTAACAAAAAATGACGAACGAACGTAATTTGCAACCGCCTGCGGAACATGCGCAGTCCTCTCTATATTTTCCTCGACATGCACAGTCTTGCCTAGAATGATAAGTCGATCAAGTCTACTAATTTAATTCTTATAATAACAATTAGAACATGAGAGAACAATACTGCTTTATAACAAAATAAAGTATAATAATGTGTCTTATGAGAAATATAGATCTCCCTAAAGGCGAAACCTGAGTCAGGGTAACCGTTCTTAATTTTGCAATATTAAACAACTTAATCCTGCAATATCTTACTTAAAACGTTAATGAATATACCTAACATTACAGGTTAAGATGATAAACACTTGTAACTACAATGACACCTAAATTACGGAAAATTTAATAACAAATTAGCATAACGTAATCCTTGGTTCTGAGAGTATTGGAGAACTCTAGATATACGCTCAGTATCAGACTATTTCAGTAGCCAACTTCTTAACTCCTAAAAGATTATACTTGAGCAACTGTAATCTATATAAATAAAAATTAAATTATGTTCGTTGGTAAGTGCATCACTTTAGAACGGCTGGACCGATTTGGCTATTTTCTATTTTCTAACGTTCGTCATTGTCAGAAAAAGGATTTTAGGGAAAGAAAAATTGGAAAAGTAGCCCGGAAAATTGAAAAATTCGCGAAAAACTGAATGTACTTTTTTCCATGGGATTTTCGTATGAACTCAAGACTTCAGCAATGAATATGCATAATTTTTTTTGTTTGGTTTGTTGTGGTCCCGGAGAAGTTTTCAGGAAAAAATTCGGGACTATTACAAAGGAAAGTCGGAAAATTCGGACAAACGTCAAAATCATAATTTGTGTATGTTGATGTCACAGTAAACCTATCGAAACAAAGCATTTCTTTGTTTTGATTGTTTACTCGAACATAGATCTTGCAATCGCAATGTAAATAAAACACCTTGAGATTCATTGTGTTTTCAAATTTAATGGAAGAAAATAAATTATTTGGTTGACATAAATTCTGACTTAATTCAATTGTGACTTAAATTTTGGAACAAAACCGCATGGTTCCAAGTCGATAACATTCCAGGTACATCACACATTTCTTGCATTTCAGCGGTGTACTACCGGAAGAATTCATCTAGCTTGAAAATTTCCCATTGACCTACTTCTGAATGTACTCCTCCTCAAATTGAATATCTATGGCAACAAGAGATACAAGGATCACTCAGAAACACGTTTTTTTCTCATTTTTACTTTGTTTACACATTTAAAATAGCTTTTCACAAATTCACAAAACAAATTTATTGAAATTTGGACAGGACAACGTCTGTCGGGTCAGATAGTTTTTAATATTAGTTGGTAGAAGGTTAAAGGTTTTGGGAACCAGAAATGAAAAAGACTTCATGAAATGAGTTTTTGATGACGTTGTTTTTAAGGAAGTACTATTGAAGTAATAGTTCTGACTGTAGAATTCATACTTCAATATCTCTATAAAACTGTTTGTTCCAACACAGCAAATTTTCTTCTTCTATTTCATCCCCATCTTTTCCAATCCCCTCCCTTTGTGTCACTGAACACAGAGCGTTGAGGTTAAACTGACGCATGGGAACTAAGACTCCAGGGAGTTTCGATTATTGGCTCTGGCTCCAGGGCGATCGGAGCTTTGGGTCCATGGAGATGGAATGCGGTTTCCCACTGAGCAGTGCAACTGCGCTCTGGAATCACGAGACACCAAGGGAACACGTCATCTATGTATTCCAGTAGATGACGTAAACATTTTAAGGTATTTGCTTTGAATTGCAGCTCAGATTTGTTGTCACATGTAAAAAAATGGGATCATAAAAAAATTAAGCACTGGAACTTTCTATGATCACAGAACAAAAATACCCGTAGTTTTAAATACAATAGTTGAAAATTATTCCATTCGATTTAACACGAATGAAATAAATACAGTTGTAAAAATATTTTTGAAAAAAAAACGTAAGACCGTATCTCGCACTGGACTAATAGATTTATATCAATGAATTAAAAAATAATACTGATACAATTTTCATTCATAATGTATTAAATACATTTTGACAATAAGGAATTAAGTTGTTAAGTGGCTTATTCATCAGGAGATCAGAATAATACAAAACGGATATGTCTCTTCGGGAACACCACGATCTCTGTACCTGCGTTTTCGTGGATACGTCAGAACCAATGGATAAATCAGAAAAACGTGACTACAAAGAGAGATTGAGAACAAGTTTTTCCCTTCGGTGATGGTGGACAGCAGTAAGTGCATAGGATCGTCACTACCAAATATTTTGATTGTTTTATACCATAATATTGCCGAATACTTTTGCAGAGTTCACCAGAAACTAAATTCGCATACAGTTGCTATATTCGTATATTGCCTAGTTTTATATAAGTGATTTTATAAGTGACATATGCAAAATATGTTCATAATTAATTAATACTATGTTGATTAATAAATTAATTAACATAAAGTGAGATGAACTGAATTATTTGAAATGTCACTTATCATTAAGAATGATAATTTAGATCTACTCATAGTATTAAAAAATTCTCAATTAATATATACTCCTAATATCAAGAATTTCATGATTGCTTATTTTCTTCACACAATTTTTTTTTTTACGTGAGAGGATATTGTATTCCAAGTAACCTATTGTAAGATACTGTATTATGTATCACAGTGTAAGAGACTTAACTTTTCAAAGAACAAAGTATTTTATTTTCATCCTCATCATTATTTTAAACCGAGATGAGCATGGATCACATGTCTACCTTCATTTCTTTTAGTGGGTTAAGTCTACCACTACGTTCACTATCATTTCCAAATAACAACTAAAGGATGAAAGTAAAGTACCTAACCAGACAAGACAAACGCCAAATCCAACTAAGGATAGCGGGACCCGTTAAAGAACAGGATGGCACGAACTGGCAACTGATGAATCATAGTTCGCTTTGGTAAATAAAATATACTCTCTGTAGTGAAGTCAATGAGATTACGGTGGGCTGGACACCTTACAAGAATGGGCACGGACCGAGCGACAAAACGTATGTTTGATAGGACACCAGATGGAACGAGGAATAGAGGAAGGTCAAGAAAAAGGTGTGAGGACGAAGTAGAAGAGGATCATAAATGGCTAGCCGTCAGAGAGTGGAAGCGAGAGAAGCAGGACAGGAAGAGATGGAGACAATACGTTAAGACAGCGAAGATCCAGCTAAAGTCGTAGTGTTGCTGAAGAAGAAGAAGAAAAGAAGAAGGAAAAAAAATTAATAAATATGCCATTTTACGGTGGCATTCGATCCTCGAACTTCGTGCACTGTTGGCGCAAACGTTACCTCTAGACCACCAGACGTAAATAACACTGCAGTAATTTAATATTTAGCAAGCTAGTATTAAAAAAGTGCTAAAATGTTCATTTAAAGATATTATATTATATCACATTTTCAACCCAAAATACATCTAATCTGTGAATTTCATCAAAATCGTTAGAGCCGTTCTCGAGAAAATTTTTGGCAAATACATAAGTGCATAAAATTATTGCTCGTTTACTGGTATAGGATTTTGTTCTTACATTAATAAAAAATATTCTCTCTGGCTTTTGAATACCGTCCTACTCCGTGCTAAGTATTTTCCTTGAACGTAGAAAACATTAAAATATTTCAGTAAAGAAAAAATAAAATTATAAGTGAGATCAAAATAAATGAAAATAAGAGAACTGTCATGGACAATATATCAAAGGAGTGTGTGTTGGTATCGATCACAGAACAAAGACACAGCTTTCGTGACGCCATATAGATACATCAATGGCAGCGGCGAAGGCGTCATATTGCCACCAGACTAATGACTCAATGACAAACAGACTCCCTAGCAAATGGCGTAGTCGAGAGTGCTGGTATCCTCCACCCATGAGCGTGATCAATGAAGTCGCCTACCCTCTCACCCACCGACATGTGACTGTTCACTTCACGTCACACTTCCTTCCATCCCAATCTGTTGTCTTCCTCGACAGTGCACCCTACGAGCGAATGTGGAATACACAGCGCTAACTGAAGTGTCTAGACAAATAAAATATAACCCAGAGCTGTGGCAATAGTCACCAGCAAATATTAATAAAACAAAAAAATAATCAATATAACAATTATGACCTTAAACGTAGACTTCCTATTTCAAGATTTTTTCCCAACACAGCGTTTCAAGAACGAAATGTTACTACATGACTAATTGTTAGAAAGTGGATAGAAAGAACAAAAACCAAAACAACGTTTTGTTGAAAAAAAAACGCAAAATAAAAAGTCTGTGTTAAAGTTTGTGAGATAAAAATTTAACTATAACATCCATACACATATATAATGTGACAGTATCTCCGTCTTTTTGTTACTTTTACGACTAAACCACTGAACGGACCATGAAGAAATGTTATGTTTTAAAGTAGTAATATTTGCTTAGTTCATTCTCATTCATTAGACAGACATAAATATTATTCTGTAAATATTTATCTAGTTAATTTTAATTCTGTAATTTAATTAGTAAACCTTTTGTAATTTCTTGTAGATCCACTAATGATCGTCGGAAACGTCATGAAACAAATAAAGTGGTGATCATGGTAAAAGGTGGAAATTACGTTAATACTTGACAAGGAGGGAAATTTTTGTTCTGAAAAGACATAGACTCACTTTTATTTTTAAAATGTGTAAGAAGAAAGAAAACGGTTTGTGACGAATGCGGGAAATACGGGAAAAATCCATCTTCAGAGAGGTACATTCGTTTATGCCTAAACAGTAAGAGATAGGTAACAATAATGAATAGCAATATTGTTCGCCACTAGGAAGGTTCTATATGAGAGTCCAAGACAACTTACTCGTACGTTTACCTTCAAAGGTTAACCCAAATTATCGAAAGAACTGTTTTTATATTAGATGTGTTAATATAGGGTACTTTAACTGAAGGATAATTTAAGTAAGTAAAGATAGATGTTCATCAAGTTAAATGAGATCTTCGTTTTATGGATTTGACAACTGTCTTCAAATGAAGAAAACTGTCTATAAATCGTAAAATTCGGATGTTATTTTACAAGCGTGATTTCAGTTTTCATGTCATAGTCATCAGGTGCGAATGCTGTGCGTTGCTTCAGTGTAAAAATGCCGCAGAACAGTCAAATATCATGAACTGTGGGTGAGCACCCAGCGGAAATACCGCAGACAGAAGGTTCCGAGACGTGTAAATGCAACTTATACGGTCTAACCTATCCCTTCTTATACTATAAAGCGAATATTTTGGTATAGCACGTAACACCGCAATTTCCAGAGTTCAGCTCAGTGAGAGTCTCAAAGTCCTAATCTTTCTATTTATATATACAGTCCAAATACTACTTATTGATCATTTGTTTTTACTTTGCAAAATAATAGATATGACCGATATGAGTTATGAATCCTGGTTTTCGGGGCCTCTGAAATTAATAGTGATATATCCGATGACACCTAAGTCACCGATCTGCCCCTATACACTTCTAGCATCTCTTAAGAAAGGGATGTCATGCAACAATTGTCGGGAATAATATACGCGACGAGTCCACAGTTTTTGACATCGCTGAGTGACATCTTTATATCGTGAAAGTCTAAATTCAGCTCCATTGAGAAAAAGACATCCCTTGTCCCCGTAAAGGGAGGTTATAGTCGTAATGGATGCATTAATTGTATCTGTATGCATACGACGAATATATGGCTTATTACTTTTTAGATAAGTTACATAACATTATTTAATTTTTCGATAAGTCATACAACATACAAAATATTTATTTCTTTTAAAGTCTAGGACATTATTCTACCATAACTGAGGTCGTAAATCTTTCATTATTTATTTAATCTTGGATATTATGTTCACACAAAATCGTGGTATATCTCAAAAGAAGGCATTTTGGATGAAAATATAAACGAATTCTCTTTTCCAAGAAGATAATTTTCAAAATAGTTGTTTCAAAAAATGATTCCATATTAATATTGGTTTTATTCTAGCTACAGTAAAGGAACTTGTGCAGAGCCATAACGCTACACACATACGACATCTGATATTCTTTTGAATCTTTCAAAATAGATATTGAATCCAGCCGACGATCAAGAATCCTATTAAAACACATCTCTTTTAGAATGTGGTTATTTTTAGCGGCTATATTTTAACCATTTTCACTTCAACTGCACAGGGTGAGTCAGAAGTATCACGAACGTTCAGGTTCGTGGTTCGTATGAACGGAACATCGTACGTGCTTTGGTATAATGCAGTCAATAAAACTCATAGTGGAAATTTTATTACCGGGGCATTGCATCTTTACGAGGACAAGTGTACTAGACGGATTTGCTTGACTACCTCACGCATGCTTCCTTATGCATGCACGACCCTGCTTTCGCGGTGAACGACATGCAGGCGTACTACGCGACACGTCGCCCGGAGCTCGAAAGGAGGGTTGCTTTTAGGAGTGTGATTCTGGAGACAGAAGCGTCATCAAATCATGGAGTTCTCTTTCCCGTTAGTTCAATACCAACTTACAAACCTTCGAAATTAAAATATTAATATTAAATTCATTAAATGGTGCAGTCTTAAGCAATCCTTTGATTTCTTCTCGCCAAGAAACTGACAGGTTGTGGAAAACTTATAATTTTTTATACATTATTTTACCTCAAGCTGCAACTATATGGGTGAACATAAAATACACCAAAAGTAGTCGTGTCAAAATGTGCATTTTTATTGGGGTATTAGGACTTGCCAACATCTGGGTCATTAGAACCCATCAAAATGAGTTCTAAGTAACAAGTCCGAAATAATATTAAGGGAAATTGATAATTTTTAGAGTAAATGGTTCAAAATTTCATCACGATAATACACATGATCATATAGTCCTCATTAGTTTCTATATTTTTTCCTTATTACCTCAAAGTTAAATTTTTGGCACGAATTTTATTTCCATTCTGCAATTATATCCATCCAATTTTGTGTCTCAAGATTTAATCTGACGGTGAAGAAAAGGTGTATTCTCTGTTTCGCAATATTTGAAGTATTTTTTATTTCTCGTTGTCTACATTTCTATCTTTCCTGCACTCGTTTCTTTAGTACATAAATACAAACCATAATGAAATAGTTTTAATGCTTTGCTTAATTCACTTGTTAAAATACTTTCTGATTTCCTTCGTGAATTTTTTATAAGAATTATCTTTGTATTTCCTTTTCTTCTTCGTCAAACCACGTGAATAAAATCTCCATTCTACAGCTCCATCACTATCACCTAGTAATCCTGACCTCTTTCTGTCATTTATAAGCTATTTTCTCCTGTGTCTTTGAAACACAATCTTAAAAATTTGAGGTAAGAGTCGTGGGAACACATTCACCGAGTTTTCTTGTTGCAATATCGAGATCACAATACCACATGACCACAATATAGAGATCAACTGAACCAAAAATGTGATAAACAAGACCGGATTGTTTTGAGGCATGTACTTAAAGAGCTAGTAGATACAAACAATAAAAACGTATAATTTGAGCGGATGATGTGAAAATTAAAGATGTATACATTTCTAAAACTTTCAAAACTCAGATTTTCTTTCTCGATTACAATACTGAAATGAATAATACTAAAAAACAGAAAGCCATCTGTATTATAAGTAAATTTTCGCCTATGGATATGTGTTTATTAACTAGGCAGACGTTCCGACAGCGAACGCTATCTTTCACTTATGCAAAAAAAAAAAAATTAGAGAAAGAAAATCGTTTGGTTTGTAAGACAATATTACTCCTTTTCTTATCCTTTATTATGGAAACTTCAACAAATTTCTTCGTAAACTTTCATATTTTATAAAATGATATTCTTAAAATTTGGTGTCACTGTATTTCATAGTTTTGTAGGACACACTAGTGAAATATGTAAAATATGTTTGTTATGTAAGACGTATAAGTAATATTAGAAGAGTACACAAGATTGCATTAAGTGTAAGGAGAAGGAATAAAGTATGGTTATAGTGAGCAGAAGAAAATGTGTTATTGTGAATTTGCTTTTCTTCAAATTTGCGCACTCCTAGTCTCAGAACCTGGCTTCTTTCATTAAACACAACCACAAAAAAGATATTCTTTAATAAAACGCCGTCATATAAAAGTCAACTGACAAGTGATGAAAGCCCAGAAGAGTAAGCTGGACTAATAAAAAAGACATTTGATTTCGTCTTTATCAAAAGAAACGCAAGAGCGCAAAGAAACGTTTTTTTATTTTACTTTTTCCTTCATCAAAGTTCAAAGGCTTTTTACAGCTACGAAGAATAGAAACGTATCTTCATTGGAGTGCGGCGCAAAAAATTAATGCTTGGCACAGAATAAAATTTTCCCTGTACTCAAACGCAAGCAATAATGAGCCATAATTTTTGGATTTGACATTAAAGGGATGAATTAAGATTATTATTACTGCTTTTTTCTCGCTAGAGATAAAAGATCCGGGGAAGTACATGAATCGTTGGACTAAATCCTAGCCAGCAAACGGGAAGATCCATCACAAAGTAGTGCATTTGGCCGGAAGCCTCCTGCAGGCTTAATCTGATAATTAAGGGAACTCCAGAGCACAGGCAGGGGGTGGAAGAGTGTTTGGGCTGCAGGCGCACTGTTAATTCCGAAATGACACAAATTACGGTTGAAATATTAGCTGGCGCATTCATATATAATAGAGTCGGACGTGAGGATAGAGTGTGAGTCGGTTGGTGGTGATTCAAAGGTCTTTGCTTGCTACTACGTATGCGAGAGGGCGCAGTCGATGGCTGATACGAAGGCTCTGGTGGTAATTAGTGAGATCGGAGTGACAGAGCGGCTGCTGTGCACAGATCCTGACTCCACACGATGCAAATCACGTAGCATGTGCGGTAGATGGACTTATCCCGTCGCGGACTCCATCTACTTTGGAGAATGTGAAATCGACGGTTAGTACGAAATTATCGTGACTACTATACCTCCGCACATAATATCAAACGCGAAACTCTCTGGACGTTATTTGAATGTGGGAATAACAACACGAAGCGATTATATCTGTGATTTATTATTATTATTATTATTATTATTAATGGTTTTCTGTGTTTGTATCACGGTTCATTCCGGTTCTTCATCAATTGCAGAAACAGTTCCAAGAAACAGTGAGCAAACGTATTTAAATCAATGCTGAGGAAGTTCCAGGCAATGTGACAGGTGTTAAGCACCACTAACTTCTGGATAAGAAATGCAGTTCCCTTCTTGATCCCTAGGGCTACGAGAATTTTACGTAGGTTTATCATTATTACGTTTATTGTGTATATTAGTTTTTACTTAGGTTTATCAGTTTTACGTACGTTTATTATTATTATTATTTATTTTCATGAACTTTTTTGACAACTTGTAGTTGGATTCAGGTAAGGTGCGGGTTATACCAAGCATCCTCACCTCAAACAATGCCACAATTTAAAAATCTTCTGACTATTCTACGGATGTTAAGGATGGCTGCTTTTTGTAAAGTTAGAAATATGTTTTTGGGGAGCTGAAGCCGATTGATGCTCAGATGCAGGCTGTCAGGGATGACTCCAGTGGTGGACAGGATTATAGGAACTATATATACACACATAATATTCCATAAGCGAAGAATGTCTGTTTTAAAATCTTCATATTTTTGAATTTTATCATTGTAAGTAGTTTGTAGGTTGTGGGTGTCGGTTACTGCGATATCTATGATGAGTATGATTTTCTTGAGTTTGTCTACAAGAATAATATCTGGTCTGTTGTGATGGATTGTCTTGTCGGTGAGGATTGATCTATCAAAATAAATTTTGTACCTCCTGATCTCTGAAATGGATTTTGGGAAGTACTTGCAGTACGGGACAGTGTCTTCCTTAAATCCATACTTCCCGCAGAGTTTCTGATGATTAATATTAGCAATCTGATTGTGTCTGTGGGTGAAATCTGTCTGTGCTAATAGAGTGCATCCTCCTGTGATTTTTTGTGTTTATTACTTGGTCTTGAATTGCCATGAGAAATCCTTCCGTTTCCGAGTATAGATCCTTGAAATATACCTATCTTAATGTTAATTCTGCCAGTTGTTTTAATTTTGGTGTCTATTCATAAATTAATGACTATAACTTTTTCCATTATTGTCTTCAGAAAATTAATGAGGGTTGGAGTTATTTTATACATTTTTAGGACTTGCTGAAGCCAAGAGTACTGAGTCAAATACTTTTTGATAATCAATATAGCTGCAGAATAAGTTTTTATTTTTGACTTGGGCTTGCTTAAGGATGACCGAATCTACGATAAGTTGTTCCTTATATCCTCTTGAACCTTTCCAATATCCCTTCTGCTGCTCAGCTATACTCTCATTCTGGTCTATGTGTAACCTAGTTAACTTCGGTATACAGGATGTTATGATTTTATAAAATGTTTGGAGGTACGTAATTAGTCTATATTTGTCAGGATCGGTACTTTCTTACCCTTTGGGCAATGGAAATGTTTTTCCTTCTAAAAGAAAATTTGGCATTACTTGTGGATTGTTAACAAATTTATTCATGTAATGTAAAATCAAGGGATGGATGCAGGTAAACTTTTTGAACAAATAATTTTGAATATTGTCACTTCCTGGTCTTTTCCAACTCTGTAAGTAATTTATTACACTCTTCAAAGTTTCAATGGAAATTTCACGAAAAAACATTGTGTCAATATTCTCAGCCGGTGTAATCTCACCATTGATCCATGGTACATTTCTATTTTGTGTCTCACTTTTTGACCAGATCGATGACCAGAATTTCTGTACTTCTGTGAGGTTGGGGTGACATTGGTCAGCAGTTTTGCTTATGTGCTTGGTCTTCATTTGGTGAATTCTTCTGTAAAAGTTCCTTTCGTTCAATTTGAATAATATGTTGTAAAAACCTCCTGCGAACAGATGTGTTGTATCTACTAAGTCGGGTTTTTAAGGTGTTCAGTTTTTGCTTGAGTGTATCCATAATCTCACTCACATTCTCATTGATTTTATAAAATTTGGTATGAATTCTGTATCTATAAAATATTCGTAAGACTTTCTTTTGCAGCTTTTTGTTTACATTTTTCCTCATTACCTGATAAGGACGAGCAATGTCCTTCCTGATCTTTCCAAACCTCGTAATCAGTCTCATCTTCCATTTGGGCATTGGTTTATCTCTAGTTTGTTTAGTAGTTTCTGTACATGTACGTATTTTGGCACCATTGCATACGCCAGCACAATGCAGCACAGTAGATGAGGGAATGCGTTTGCTCAAACGAAAGAATGGGTGTTAAATATTCTGGTAGAACANAACTGCCTTGTCGTGGAGGGGGGGGGGGTCTCTTAGTGGAGTAAAGTCCTGAATATTGTTAGAGATATTTATTCGAAGTGTGACGGATTCCATTTGTGTATTGCTCTGAGTTATCGACTAGGTTTTCATTCACTTGGTGGACTATTGTTTCGTTTCGATTGTAGATATAGATCACCATCAGTTTCTTTTTCAGTGGAGCAGTTCACTTGGTTCACAATAGCTACAGATTCAAGATTTTCATTTGCAATCTCATCTTGATGATTCTGTCGCGTTATCAACTCCACCTCAGATTTTAATTGACTCACAATTGCTCTGGTGATAAGGTTGTTGGTAACTATTGCTCTTCTTTCGTGAGCTATTCTTTGTTCTATCACATTAGTGATAGGATTTTTTCAATGAATAAACGGTGTAGTTCTTGTCTGTATCCAGTTAAGTTTGGCTCTAATTCTGTGATCATGTAATACGTAAGCATGATAAAAGTATTAATTTCTTTGGTCCATTTCATGAGGGTACGTTGACGACCTGCTTGGGTGGTCTCAGATAAAAATGGATTTCTCCTCTGGAAACCCCTTTTGCAGTTATATTTCTCATTATTGTTTGACTACAATCAGTTTGGGCTGTAGTAGTTTCGGGTTTCCCGGTGCTTGTCCGCCTGTTAAGCACAGCTTTACTAGCGGCTCGCAAGCGACATATTTTCCTAGGCCTTACGACTTCTTTAATACATCACCATATACAATGGGCTTGGTTTTTTGTCGGTGTTTTCCTTCACCTAGGAAGGTTGGCTTTGTACCCTAAAAGAGGTCTACAAAGTCCTTACATACCCTAAATGAGATCTACAAAGGAGGGTATTAGAGGGAAAACTCTTTAGATAGGTGACGTGAACCCCTGGGCTACTCGGTTCACACAATATCTTCCGTGGGAGGGAGAAAGTGTGAATAGATGGATACATTTGTGGGGAAAGGGAGAGAGAGTAGCTGCTACGATTGGTCGCCTCTTATGACTGGGGGCGGTCCCATAGTGCTATTCTTCAGGTGATCCCAGACACCACACTGGTATTATTATTATTATTATTATTATTATTATTATTATTATTCTTTATTTTCTCGGATTATCCGGATTCTTTTCTTATATGAGGGGTCATTACTTTGGCAAACCTTATACCATGCTATTTTATGTTCAACGCAGTGCGAATGATTCTACATGTTTCCAGGATCACAGATTTTTGAACTCTTGGAACTACACCCTTTGGCTTTAGACTAATCTTTTCTAAATATTTCTTCAAATTTCTGTTGATCAAACCAGTTGCTGTTATGACAATCGGGATAACATCTACTGACTTCAGCCTGTACATCCCTTTATATTTAATCGACAGTGGAGTATATTTAGAAATTTTTTCAGATTCTGCCTTATTGATAATGTGCTTGGATGGATGTGTGACATCAATAATTAGTGCCGTTATTTCTTCTTTATCGTGTACAACAATATCAGGTCTATTGGA